>OZ026555.1:4429794-4467294 GCA_964020155.1 Chondrilla cf. caribensis | reverse complement strand
GCCAACACTGGAATCTACAAAGGTAGGAATATAACCCTCGATACACTCACAAAGTACCTCTTATGGTATCCAAACTCCTCAAGACTACACTGTGTACACAGATCATTTTATACACATTGAAACGTGTATCAAACAGTATCAAATATCACGTACAGCCAGCATATAGTTAGCGTGTGTATGTTAGTGTGTACCTGTTAACACCACCCCATGTACACGATTTCCTGTACTTGAATCAGGTACTAAACAGAACACAAGTAATACGTTCGTGACAACATGCGACCTAAGTTATGCCTCGATACACCAAATTACCTCAACATTGTGGGGGAGTAGCTCCGTCAAAGACTATTACATACAGTGGAAGTTGCAGTTCGTTGGTTGCTACTCGGAAATTTGAGCTTTATTGAACAAATTACTACTAGTTACTAGCGAGACCGTTACTCCTGGGTTGGGTGACACCTTTTACACAGGTGCAGGGGACAAGGTGATGAGCAGACACAGTTGAAACAGGCTAAGACACATACACTTGAGAGAATATATCAACACTGGCATTATTGCCATCACTGCTACACCACTTCCACTTTCACCATCACCACCATCATGACATCACTACTTCCATCATCACGTCACTGCAACACCACTACCTCCATCATCACGTCACTGCAACACCACTACCTCCATCATCACGTCACTGCAACACCACTACCTCCATCATCACGTCACTGCAACACCACTACTTCCATCATCACGTCACTGCAACACCACTACCTCCAGCATCACTATCACCACAACACCACTACTTCCATCATCACGTCACTGCAACACCACTTCCACTTTCACCATCACCACCATCATGACACCACTACTTCCATCGTCACGTCACTGCAACACCACTACCTCCATCATCACTATCACCACAACACCACTACCTCCATCATCACCATCACCACATCACCATTATCACTACTGTCACACCACAACTACCACCTTCGTCATCATATACAGTGGAATCTCCCGAAGACACACACTCTCAAGACAAAGTGCTGCTCAATACAAACCAATTTTTGAGAAATTTTTGGTTTTGCTGTAGTAGTGTACATAGCAAGCAACTCCTGATAAGAACATCTGATAACAAGAGCAGGTTTGCGGGTCCCTTATAGCTTGTCTTAACATATTTTACTGCACACACAGTGACACATATGTATAATATGGGCATAAAATCACACACACACACGCACGCATGCACGAATGCACACACGCACACACAACAGATACACACACGCAAACATGCTTGTACACACACACACACACACACACACACACACACACACACACACACACACACACACAATGACTCACAGATTCTTCCAGCTTCTTGTACTGTTCATTTCGTGACTTCAGTTGGTCTGCCAGTTTACTCTGTTCTTCGTCATGCTGTAGAGATGAGAAGATGGCGGAGAGGTACCCTAAAAATTGTAGATACCTTTTGTACATTACGGTTCGTTACTTTCAGCCACAATGGAGCGTGCATTCCCTGAAGCAAACACTGTATGAATTGTTTCATTGTAACCTGACAGACGACCACACCCATCACACTGACACGCCCACAGTTTGTACATGCAACCTATAGATATTAACACTGGCACACCCCGATACACTCAATACACAGACACCCATTGGTATGCCTAACACACAGACACATACTATTACAGTGGAACCTCTCTCATACAAACCTCTGAAATGTGGAAACCTCTGTAATAAGGACACCATTCTGTGTCCCAGTGTAGTACTGAAGTGTATAAAATGACCTCTCAATTGATGAAACCTCTGTATTAAGGACTAAGGTTAAGTTCCCAAAGTGTCCTTAATAGAGAGGTTCCAGTGTATATCTAACACACAAACATACACACTGAAGCACACCTCTCTCTGGAGTTCTTCAAGCCTTGTTGTTAACCGATGAACCTCAGATTTGGCATCTTCAAGTTGTTGCTATGAATACAGTCAAAAGTAAAACACTGAACTGCCAGTTGGTGTGTGTGTGTGTGTGTGTGTGTGTGTGTGTGTGTGTGTGTGTGTGTGTGTGTGTGTGTGTGTGCGTGCGTGCGTGCGTGCGTGCGTGTGTATGTATTGTGTGCATCTCTCTCCCGCGATGTTTACCTTGATCACAGCTAGCTCAGCAACATTAGTTGCTTTCTCGTTCAAGAGGAGATGGATCTGACTCTTGGCCGCTTCTTCACATCGATGCTTCTCCTCAAGAGTGCTACTCAATTTGCTTCTAATGTCCTCCTCGGATTGATCCTGAACAACATTAAGGACGAGTGAGGGTGATGTGATGGACAGATAGCAGTGATTGGTGATGTGATCGACAGATAGCAGTGATGGGTGATGTGATCAACAGATAGCAGTGATGGGTGATGTGATCAACAGATAGCAGTGATGGGTGATGTGATCAACAGATAGCAGTGATGGGTGATGTGATCAACAGATAGCAGTGATGGATGGACAGATAGCAGTGATGGATGGACAGATAGCAGTGATGGATGATGTGATGAACAGACAGCAGTGATGGATGGACAGATAGCAGTGATGGATGATGTGATGAACAGATAGCAGTGATGGATGGACAGATAGCAGTGATGGATGATGTGATGGACAGATAGCAGTGATGGGTGGAAAGATGGATACATAAAACATGTGGATGGATGCATAGATAGACGGATGTGTGGATGTGTGGATTGATTGGAAAGACAGATGAATGAATGGATAGATATGTTGATTGAAGGGGCGGATGTTGTGATGGGTGGATTGAAGGGGCGGATGTTGTGATGGGTGGATTGAACGACAGATGGATGGATAGAAGGATGGATAGAAAAATGGATGGATGGATGGATGGATGGATGGATGGATGGATGGATGGTATAGGGGACAGATGGATAGATGGAAGGATAAAAGGATGAATAGGTGGGTGGTAAAGGACAGATGGATGAGCAGATGAATGGTGAAGGACAGATGGAAGGATGGATAGATGGATGGATGGATGAATGGTGAAGGACAGATGGATGGATGGATAGATGGATGGATGGATGAATGGTGAAGGACAGATGGATGGATGGATGAATGGTGATGGACAGATGGATGGACGGATGAATGGTGAGGGACAGATGGATGGATGGACAGATGAATGGGGATGGACAGATGGATGGACGGATAAATGGTGAAGGACAGATGGATGGATTGATGAGCAAGTGGGCAGACTATCACCATCTTCATCACTATTTGGTTCTATAAAGGCACTGTTTAAACAATGAATTCCTCATAGGCACTATTTGACCTATGTTGTTGTCATCTTCTGAATAGCTTAACGAATTCCACCACCATCACAACCACACTTAGCAATGCACTGGAAACCAGACAACAGTACACGATACTGGACAATACCGCAACATATAGGTTCATGTAAATCACGTCAGTGAGCAATTTCAGTAACAACTACAATAGCAACACTCCATCTGCTTTTAAACTATCGGTTATTTCGGGCATTAAGGGAAGTAATTTTCAATAGACGTTTTCTTTCAAAACATTCCAGCCCGAAGGATTGTTATCAGAAGAAGGAAAAGTACAAAGAAGACTGTTGAAATTACATTCCTAAATGTTCCAAAATCCAAAGTTATTGCAAACAGAAGATGACTTCAAAAACAGCAAGAAATCCTGATTATGATAACTACAGTCCACATCAAGACCATACTGGTGTATTATGTTACTTTGTTTACCCTGAGGAAAGCACATCTGAGGTCTCCCGCACTACCAGGGCTGCTTGTGGGAAACAGTGGGGTGGCACACTCCCTGTTTCATGGAAATATTTGTCACGTTTGCCAGGGGAAGATTTGGCTTCATTACAAGTTGTGATGGACTTTGGAATTCTTAAATCAATTAAAAACATTGTGTGACCAGATGGCTTTTGAAAGTATGAATGCTCTTAATTCGATAATGAGCGATGAATATCATTAACTGATCTAATTACAAGGTGCCACCTCATGGATATTTTGACCTTTCCCACACAAAGCCACCCACAATGCCACCCACACAACAGACAGCAGGTGCCTCTAATCATGTACAGTAGGTATCTGTATAGGTTCCACTGGGTAACCAAGGCGGATGATGATTTGGACGCCCTTTGGCCAGTTTGGCGGGAGTTTTTAATTAATTTTTAACGCCTCCTCTCCCCCCTCCCCAGTACAGCCAGGTGGGCATTTCCTAAGCATTTGTAGGATAACCTCCTGATTTAACATCTTGGATGGAGTAACCTCAATAGAACAGATCTATATACATGTCACATGAGAATGATGAATGAAGCATGGTAGAGGGTCTCTATACTGATAAAGATCTTCATCAGAGACTAAGATTCCCAAGAGAGTTCTTTACCAGTTTGTCTGTTGCATGGATTGTGTGGATGACAAGTACCTGTGTGTAGAGCCTCAATTGATTCTCCATCATTTCAAGTCTGGACAGCAATTGGTCTTCCTTCACAATTGCCTACAGAACAGGAGCACAGCACATCACAATGGCACGAGAGAGTGGTATGCGTGGAGGGTGTGTGTGTGGAGGTGATGTATGTAAAGATAACATGCATGGAGGTGACGTGGAGGTGAGATGTGGAGGTGAAGTGTGTGGGGGTTATGGGGGTATGCAGGTAACATGCTCGGCTGGACACACACACAAACACACACACACACACACACACACATACACACAAACAAACACACACACAAACACACACACATACACACAAACACATACACACACACACACACACACACACACACACACACACACACACACACACACACACACACAAACAAACACATATACCCACTCAATGGCTTCCCAGAATATCCAAATGGGACAATGGGATGATACCATATTATTATCAGCACATCATCACTAAATACTAATAGCTCCAACATTATCTTCCTCTGGTCAATATCACTGTCATCTTAGGAAATGCAGGCTCCAGCTTCCATTACACTGTCACATGCCACCCAACTCAAATTGGACAGCCGACCCAAAATTTGGACAGTTAACTCAAAATTAGGACAGTGAAATCAAAATGTGACGTCTGTGTCTGTGCTCCAATTTACCCAGCTCCATCCTCACTTCCCCACACTCAATAAGCGGCCCATTCACACACAACATGATCTCAGTCACACGCATTATGTTAGAATCCCAATTATCAAGAGGCATCCATTGATAAATGGTCTGCGGCTGACAACACCTCCCTTGATAATTGATTTGATAGTTGTCATGGCAAACAGGGCTGGACCATAGGAGGTACATGAAGTGATCCAGATTAATAATTGCCCCAAGTATAGAGAACACCGGTATGATTAGGAATTCTGACCTCATTACAGACAGCAGATCACACACAGAAGTGTGACACATATAGGGATGATGTGACGCACACACAGACACACAGACACACACACACACACACACACACACACACACACACACACACACACACACACACACACACACAGCCATGTATGTAATGCATTATGAGTAATAGATGCGCTATGCACACTGTATAGTACATGTAGTGGATGGCATCATATGTTCTTAGCTGCATACTGTGTGCTACCAAAAAAATGCCCTCAGATACTTATGAGTGATATATTTGTGTGTTCTTCAGACACATGTTGTGAGTAAAATGTGTGTTGTAAGGAAGATGTTGTGTGTTCTGAGACACATGTTGTGAGAAACTTTGTGTATTGTGTTGTGTTCTCAGACATATGCTGTGAGAAAGATGTTGTAGTCCTCAGACACAAGTTGTTTGTTCCAAGTCTACTGAAGTGTGCTCTCAGACAACCCCCCTGTGTTTTGGGTAGAGCATTGGGTGATATCACACTAACCCATTACGGTGGAATATCATTACCGCAACTTCCTTCATAATACCTGCACCACATTGTTTCTATGGAGTCCCATTTCTATTACTCAACCATATCTGAGGCCAGAGGCAGCATGCCACCAATGATTGATTTGTAGTCAACAAGTAATAATTTTCATCTGAAATCCACTCAGGCATGGATTACAAGGTATTTCTGGACTGCGTGCAAGTGTTAACATGACCACAGTTGGAAATCTCAACAACAACTGTGAAAGAGTAGGTTGGTGCAGCAGGTACGTGTACAAATTCACAATTTTGCGAGTTTGTGGATGGTGAATGATGATGGGGAGATCTCAACATGTGGTTAAATTCAAATTATAGAGGTTCACTCAGTACAGTCTGCAATGACGGGGAGATCTCAACATGTGGGTGGATTATAGAGGTTCACTCAGTACAGTCTACAATGATGGGGAGATCTCAACATGTGGGTAGATTATAGAGGTTCACTCAGTACAGTCTACAATGATGGGGAGATCTCAACATGTGGGTAGATTATAGAGGTCCACTCAGTACAGTCTACAATGATGGGGAGATCTCAACATGTGGGTAGATTATAGAGGTTCACTCAGTACAGTCTACAATGATGGGGAGATCTCAACATGTGGGTAGATTATAGAGGTTCACTCAGTACAGTCTACAATGATGGGGAGATCTCAACATGTGGGTAGATTATAGAGGTTCACTCAGTACAGTCTACAATGATGAGGGGATCTCAAAATGTGGGTAGATTATAGAGGTTCACTCAGTACAGTCTACAATAACGATGAGATCAACATTTCTTTGTGCCTCAAGGGCTCACAGATTGGGTGCAACATTCATCAAAGAAACAACATCACGTGTACGTACCATCATGTTTTCTGATGCCATTGTCTTTGCATTGGTCACTATTGTTTGAAGTTGAGAGAGCTTCATTTCTAGTTCTTGTTCACTCCTATAGGCAGCCTAAAGGAGAAGGATTTGTGTGAAGGGTGATTCGTGTGGATGATGATGTGTGGAAGGTGATGTGTGTGGAGGGTGATGTGTGTGGAGGGTGATGTGTGTGGAAGGTGATGTGTGTGGAGGGTGATGTGTGTGGAGGGTGATGTGTGTGATGGTGGTGTGTGTGGAGGGTGATGTGTGTGAAGGGTGGTGCATGTGGATGGTGATGTGCGTGGAGGGTGATGTGTGTGGAGGATAATGAGTGTGGAGGGTGACAAATATAAAGGCCACTGCAAACTAATGTGAATGTTTACATTTATACCAATGTACATATGAGCACATGTGCATACATATTACATACATACTTGTACAATCTTTAAAGCATCTTCAATATCTTTCTCACTAACACCATCTGCCTAAAGGAGGAAAATGAATACTTTCATTCATCAAAAATTGTCTCATAACAATAACAACACCACATGCATGTACGTACACACATATACACGCATATACATTCATATACACACACACACACACACACACACATCCGTGCACACACACACACACACACACACACACACACACACACACACACAAACATACACACACACACACAAACACACACACACACACACACACACACACACACACACACACACACAAACACACACACACACACACAAACACACACACATACACACACACACACACACACACACACACACACACACACACACACACACACACACACACACATACTTGTAATGGTTGTCTGACATGTTCTTGTGGAGATTCATCACGACTAAAAAATACATAGATAAAGTTAAAGTAATGATATCGATGTGTCAGACAAAAAAGCAGATACAGACAAAGTAAGAGCTTTTCATATGTATGTGCATAGATCATCTACTCATGTGTATGCATGTACATATGTATGTGTCCTGTATGTATTGTACATGTATGTCCTATACGTACGTACTGTACTGCATGATGTGTCCTGTACACATTCATGTGCTGTACATACGTACATATCTACATAAACACCTACATACGTACATACATACGTACGTACAATACACTCCATTGGGAAGCAATCAAGTACTGTACGTCAGTTGAAATACATACAACTACAGTGCAGCCTTGGTTATTAGAACCCTGTGTACCTCAAACCACTAAAAAGTGTTCGATTACCCGAAAAGTTCAAATAATTGAGGATAAATGTAAATAAAGAACTTGACCTTCAAATAACTGGCTATTAAATCAATCAATAAGGCATTGAAATCTCATATCCAAGAAAACCTTGCTTATACTTTCTTGCAAGCTATTCCAGGCACTCCACTTTAACACGATTTACCCCAGGTCGGCCATTTTGCATTACTTCATCAGTGGCGATGTAATACTGAAATGACTGAGGGGCAACATCTTGGGTCCTTTGGACAACTGATGTTGCACTGTTCTTACAGTACGTTGATGCACTATTAACGTGTATATGCCTATATACAGTACAACTGTACAGTGAAACCTCGCTAATCCGACACCTCTATAATCCAACATTCTCTCTAATCCGACCATTATATGAGGTACAGTCACCATACATAAGTATGGTAAGAGGCACTCCATAATCCAACAACTTCCTAATCCAACATTATTCTTAGGTCCCATTGAGTGTCGGATTAGAGAGGTTTCACTGTACTATACTGGACACAAGGTGTGTACAGAAAAGTGGTATGGGTGTCCATGTACAGTGTATTCTCATTAATCCGTCACCGCTTCATCTGCCAAACCTTTTTGCCCACCACAAGTTCCCAGTACCAAGACAACATACAAGTACTAATGAACATCCTGTTAATCCATCAAACTCATTAATCCACAAATTTCTTTAAAAATGAACAGTGGTGAATTAAAGAATATTCACTGTACATTTCTTGCATAGTAATGTACTGCACTATTATATTACTATGTGCATTGAAATAATATTAATATACAGTATGCACTGTAATAATACAGTGGAACCTCTATTAAAGGACTCTCCCAATAAAGGACACCATAGAAATTACCTCCCTACAAAGGACACTTTCTTAGGCCCCAAAAATGAACTTTCCTATAGTGCTAATACATTTTCACCTCTGAAGAGTAGACAACCTCTCTACAGTGGACAAATTAGCTGGTCCCAATGTGTCCTTTATAGAGAGGTTCCACTGTATTACAAATGTGTGTCAATACTGTATACACAGTACATATTGAACGAATGTATGTATATACGTATGTATAGCAAGCATTACAGTCAATACATGTACAATATGAAATAGTGGATACCTATGTCCTGAAATAGAGGCTACCCCATTTAAATATGGGACTTCTTTCATCTGAAATGGGGACAATCCCTCCAATTTGGGACACACATCATCAGAAAGAGGGACAACCCCTCGAAAATTGGGAAACGTGTATGTACTCCACTCACCTTGGGAGCTCCTTGTTGTCAATGAACAACTGTATGGATCCAATTATGCACCCATGTGTTACTGTAAGAGATGAATATGAGAATTGAAAAATGAGATCCGGGAATCGTACACATGCAGAAAGTACTGATGGTAAAACTGGGGTGAACTAGAAGATTGAAATTAAATGAAATTAAAATTGAGTTGAAATTAAAAATACCATGAATTTATTTGTGGGGTTAGTCCCACACAAGACATACATGTACACAAAAATGTGATAATTGTCGTCCAGTCACAAGGTAAACGTGTCTGGTACACAATAATATGCGGTTATGGTAGATTCTCGCAATTACAAACACCTATTGAACCAGTCAAAGCAAACACCCATTGAACCAGTCAAAGCGGTCCTAATACTGATGCTGAAAGTGCACAGGGTACGTAATAATGCAGCACAGGGATTCCTGGACTGATAAGCAATGGTCCTATATCTGAGCTTGCCTTGGAGTGAGGTCCATGTGTGACCACAACTGAGCCGCATGTTACTAACTTGTAGAATATGAGAAAAGCCCTTCCCAGTGGTCTACCTTTGAAATGGACACTGCGTTCGTGCCATTTATTTGGAAAGTACATAATTCATGAAATGTGGGTGAAAATGGGCCACAAAAACGCCCAAACACTGACAAGTCCAAATAAACATCAACAGTGCTTAATCCTCTGCATATGAAAACCATCTGGCTAAGTGACCATTGTCAAGCCATCAAGTACATTACCTCAATTATGATAAAAGCGTGCTCGAAGACCATTTGCTGGGAATGGGCATTTTCTCTGCCCACCAAGACATCTCCGCAGAATCAACTGTACAGTATTACACTGTTACATTCACATCCAATATGAAATAATACCACTTATCAATCGTAGAGGATGTTTTTGAAGTCCATCCTCATCAGCCAGCAACCATACATAAAACAATGTACGCACATACGTACATTTTATAGCACTTATAGTGCATATATGCGTTTTGGTGGGCGCCTAGTATAGTAGCCCCTACGACTAAAGGCTCACCCATGTTAAATAAGACACAACACCATAACAAAGCATGCATTTATGTACACAGTACAAACTATATTATGTGTGGAACATACACAGCTGATTACAACCAAATGTACAGTTGTATACATTTAGGTGTCACAGGTTAATGTCACACACATAATATGCACATCATATGTAGTACATACGTAGTGTATGTACAAGTGTAGTGTACTGTACCATGCGAAGAAGGGTGAAGTTGGGGAGACATGAATAAGTGGAACAGTACTGAGTATGCCCGCTAGGGTCAGAGCTCTTGGGGTGGATGACAGACAGAACCTCTGCACAAATGGAGCTCCTGGTACTTACCACTTGCAATGGCCGTGCTGGGTGCTGTGTTGGAGCCTTGGAAAGACCGTGTCAGGTACAGTCCAACTTATTTGGTACTGTACGTACCTTCAAAGGGACACCGAATCTAATCTTCTTATCGGAGGTATTTACTGTCAGCACTGTTTGACATAGTGTACATGAGCTAGGGTCCAAGTGGGGTGTTTGCATTAACAGAGGTATCTATTAACCAGGGTACTTAGTAAGCAAGTTGTATTGTGAGTATGTACATTATATGTATACCAGCATTATCACCATCACCACTATCAGCACCACCACTATTGCCATCACCAGCATTATCACTATCACCACTATCAACACCATCACCATTGCCATCACCATCATCACTATCACCACTATCAACACCATCACCATTGCCATCACCATCATTATCACTCACCACTATCAACACCATCACCATTGCCATCATTATCACTATCACCACTATCAAGGCCATCACTATTGCCATCACCATCATTATGTCAACACCACTATCACCATCACCATCATTATCATCAACACCACTATCACCATCACCATCCTTATTATCATCACGACTATCACCATCACCATCATTATCATCAACACCACTATCACCATCCTTACTAACATCATTACTATCACCATCACGATCACTACCATCATCCTCAAAACATAGGTTCCAGTTTCCTCCTGTGTTTTAGTCCGCTGACTATAGACCACTTACACCAAAAGTGGACAGGAATTTATCCAAAGGAGAGGAAGTACTACACTGAAGCAGTCACCACCACTCATGGCCATGAAATAACCAACCACAGTCATGTATATGCAGGAAGGAGGCATTTTAAAGCTTTGTTGCCTTAGAATTGTATTCTTTGAAGCCAGGTGTAAACACACTGTTGACTCAAAACTAGGACCACTACAAAAAAACAGATTTCATAGTCACAAGCACCTTGGCGAGTATAAGTGGATCGGCTACAAACCATGGAGGCAATTTTATATGTGATCTACGATATCCTTCTAGAATTCGATTTTTATGGAAATAATACAGGAGATCAGTGCTGGAATCCACTCAATACAATCCCTTGGACGAATTGCCAGACCAATGGAATGCAATCCAGTCACTCTTGACAAAACAATGCAATGGGCACAACAGGGTGAAATTAGGGAAATCAATTAAGATGAGTAATGAATACAATCACCAGAAACCTACACAAAGGTCACACAGAGAATGTGCGGTTGGAGGTCCTTGATTGATTTTGGAAGGTGTTAGCTTGACAAGCATGAGCAAACAAGCCAACCCAATAAACGCCTTCACCAAACACTCCCATACATGGAGGCGGGTATTAACACAACATACCAAAATCTCTGCTACTATGTACATACGTAGGTGCCTGTACTAAACGGCCCATTGTCCTTCAACCACACTAAACGCCCATATCTCTCTAACGTATTCTTGTAGTGTGAGTGTGTAAAATGACCTAAATCGAGCACATACAACAGAATCCACATTAGGTGCCTATACTAAACGCCTACTGACTCTGATCTAATCTTTCCAGTAGTGACAGTGTGAGAACAACCTAACAGTAAGTAAACACAATGTTATGGATATCCCATCGAACTCTCACCTGGAAGGTGAGCACCAGCGACCAGTGCTTTGTGCTTGCAAAGGACAAGAACTGGTTGTACCACAGTCATGGTGCTTCGAGAACAAACACACATGTTCACCTAGCTTGTAAGTCAACCCTGTATGTCTACTTCTGCAACAAATGATGCACATTTCCTACACACACTTCTAGTTCAGATGCATAATTGAATCACGATATTTACCCCTAGTGCATGCATGCAAGGCTTGTACTACTTCGGATTTGATGCTATATTTCTTGCCCCGAATGCATACTGTAATTACTCATATGTTCCTATCTTTATGTAAGAAATGGCACTTGCACGCACATTCAGTTTAGTAGGTATTTTATATTGTTGCGCATTGGTATGGGTGTCATCATTCAATATGCAATCTCTTGAGGAGAATCAGCGTCTGTTACCACTTCTCTCATCATTTACAGTACACTATACCAAGGAGAGATTTCCTTCAGAATTAGTCTTTGGCTACTTTTAGTCTAAGCCTGGGTAAAATATCTACACACACACACACACACACACACACACACACACACACACACACACACACACACACACACAAAGGCACATAAAAATCCCTAAATCTTTCGTAGTGTTCACATACATTTAATCTCAATAATACAGCCATCTGTCTGATTCAACCAATGAAATGAGGTCCCACAGGTGATCACATTAGACAGGTTCCACTGTACATGAGGTCCCACAGGTGACTACATTAGACAGGTTCCACTGTACATGAGGTCCCACAGGTGACTACATTAGACAGGTTCCACTGTACATGAGGTCCCACAGGTGACTACATTAGACAGGTTCCACTGTACATGAGGTCCCACAGGTGACTACATTAGACAGGTTCCACTGTACATGAGGTCCCATAGGTGACCACATTAGACAGGTCCCACTGTACATGAGGTCCCACAGGTGACCACATTAGACAGGTCCCACTGTACATGAGGTCCCATAGATGACCACATTAGATAGGTCCCACTGTACATGAGGTCCCACAGGTGACCACATTAGACAGGTCCCACTGTACATGAGGTCCCATAGGTGACCACATTAGACAGGTCCCACTGTACATGAGGTCCCACAGGTGACCACATTAGACAGGTTCCACTGTACATGAGGTCCCACAGGTGACCACATTAGACAGGTCCCACTGTACATGAGGTCCCACAGGTGATCACATTAGACAGGTCCCACTGTACATGAGGTCCCATAGGTGACCACATTAGACAGGCTCCACTATACATGAGGTCCCACAGGTGACCACATTAGACAGGCTCCACTATACATGAGGTCCCACAGGTGACCACATTAGGCAGGTTCCACTGTACATGAGGTCCCATAGGTGACCACATTAGACAGGTCCTACTGTACACAAGGCCCATAGGTGACCACATTAGACAGGCTCCACTGTACATGAGGTCCCATAGGTGACCACATTAGACAGGTCCTACTGTACACAAGGCCCATAGGTGACCACATTAGACAGGCTCCACTGTACATGAGGTCCCACAGGTGACCACATTAGACAAGTCCCACTGTACATGAGGCCTCATAGGTTTGACTGTATATAAAACACTACAGTCATGTACAGTAGCCGGCAGAAAGTCCTGCTAACAGAGCAGAGATCTGCAAGAAGGTGGTACCTGAATGTGGTACTGCATTTGTACCAAATGTTGACACAGAGCAAATGACTTCAAGTAACAAGTAATGACATGTGTTATGAGATGACATCAGTTTTCAGTGTAAATGCATTCAGTCAAAAGACCTGGGTACCACCACATCATAGTAGCTTCTCCTTACTTCACACACAGCTTGTTCCTTGTTCAACAGCCCCTTTAAGTGGTGTTAATCAATTAACAACACAAACAAACTGGATGAAATATCTTTTACCTGATGTTTACTCCCTCTAAATGTTTTTAAACATGAAGCCATAATGACCCGCAATGAATAAATCAAAATTAACAACAATAACAAAATATGGATGATAAACAAAACACTGACAAACGTCCTCACCTCTACTAGGGCCTTCCACGTTCACACCAAATTGTACAATGTCTCCAGATTTCAACTCGTACTGGGCACTCTCCTCACCCGAACGGCTCAATCGTCTGTCGTTTACGAAGGTCCCATTACTGCTCTTTGTATCTTTTATGTAGAACTGCAGGTCAAGAATCACTCAATGTGACAACATGCACTGTACACAATCATATGCACTGTACATGATCATACACACTGTACATGATCATACACACTGCACATGATCACACGCACTGTACATGATAACACACACTGTACATGATCATATCCACCACACCACATCACACTGCACATTGTGGTCCACTCAACCAAACCACGGATCCATCCATCAAAGCCGTGTTACGTAAGCATTGGTCTAGCAAAAGTTACCTCTTCATGCCACCTTCAGTCATGGTTGCGCAAGGTTGGACAACTCTTGGTTGGCAAATACGTATGTCACCACAAGGCAAAATACTGGGTGTTTCTTGTAGTGGAGGGGTTTGATGCCAACAATATATTCCCCAAGATATCACAAAGACATAGAATCAAGATTGCTAATTGGATTAACAAGGATTGATATCATAACGGACAGCCATTGTTTCTATGAATATAATCAGTATTATTTGTATTGAAAGGATTGCATGTTGTACAACCCGAAGTGGTTTTCCCGCCCTCCAGGCGTTTACATAATATGACATCAAGGAATACGTGGGTCTGGTAGACTGGATGGTCACTTGGTCTGCACATGATCCACACACTGCATTCTGCATGTCCTGCACAGCATGTACTGTAGGCACTCAGATGCAACACAATACCTACATACATGCATACATTTGGATGTGAATTGTGTGTAGGGAGTACGTATGTTGTCACACAACACTTGAGTTCACACATGGCATCATGGATGTAACAAACAGAAAATTCCACCACTTCCAATTCCACCACCATTCCACAGAACCTGCCACCTCACACCAACTAGTACACTCCTCAATTCTCAGAATTATTAGTCACCACACCAACAATACTCGACATATTACTACCACTTTCACTATGGTTGACTTCCGTTTCTTTACTATTCTCAATAGTTCTACATCTTCCTCAAACCCCTCCACACTATATTTGTTGGATATTTGTATTCATCACAATTTCCCTATGTTATGAAAATAAGATGTGGAAAACATTGAACCAAACTTGACATCCAATAGAATTGCCAATGACCTCAACACAAAACAAATTCATCAGATTTGTCACAACAATGGTCCAAAATACTGTATTGAAAGAGGACGTATTATTGTATAGTACACCTTACATACTTAGTATGTACCTTGAAGGGCACACTGAATCTGTACTTATCAGAGGTACTGGTTGACATAGTGTATGTGAGCTATGGACTAATTGAAGAGTGGGCATTATCAAGACAAACGTATGTATTCTACAAACTGGGGTGCTCACTAAGCAAGTTACCATGTCCTGAGTGCACAGAGAATGTTTTGATGATGCAATAAGGACACCATTTTGCATGAAAAGTATCAATGAAGTGTTCAGGGGCAAAAGGCCAATTTCTAGTCAAAACATTGTCTCCCAAAAAATGCTTTTCAGTAGTGACACTGGCAATTACTCATCTTGAGTTTTTCAAGAATATTAAGATGCGTACAATCATATGCAATATACATTTACATACATATATAAATCCACACATATATACGTACGTAATATGCATATACATATGCACATACACATATACACACATACAGACATACATACATGTATAGTGTACATACATACATATGCTTTCACATATTATTATACCGAACATACGTACATACACATGTACAAGGACATTGTTATCTGGAATAGTACCAACTACTTATCTATGCATGTGGAGAAGACTAATCATGTCCCTAATCTGATAGATGGATCTGATGATCGCTAGAAATCTGATAGATATTAACAAGTAAATTAATTTGAGACAATTCCCGAATCATTACCACTGAGCTGTGTCATTTGAAACAATATTTAGTTCTCTCCATAATCTCGTCCCACAAACAGTGGGATCCACTCAACATGATCTGTTGTAACACAGAACGTTGGCTAACATATGTACGTACGTTTGTTGGCTCCTAACACACACCACATCCACAACAATGTCTTCCATTGGCATGGAATTCTGTTAGCATGTCAGTCTAAAAAGAGGTCCCTTAGAATTTTTGTTGTGTGGGTTCCACTAATTGTGGACATATTGTGGAATACGAGTTTTTTCTTCACTACAACAAACGAGTCTTTGTGTGCACATAGCCTGTGGTGGGAGAGTTCGGTAATCTTAATTTAGGTACAACAGTGCTAATTGAATATGTACGTATTAGAGTCATATTAGGTGAAGGCAAAGTGCAAAATACACAGGTAAATTGATGAAATAATCGCATCCACTTAGTGCTAGCACACCAGTCGGGTGGCTATGTTAAAAGCTACCAACAAAATGTAAATCTAACACTCAATGTAACCAAACTGAAAAGAATTGCAGCGTGATGAATTTTTGACAATTTTTACAAATGGAAATTTTGCCCTGGGAAATCTCAAAAACTGCTACACTAATGTCTGCTCCAGTGTCATCACACAGCATACGCACAATTCGCTACCAAACTTTCAATTGTACCAATCTTATTTTGCATTAAGTTTCATAAACACTCATGGACAATCAGTGAGGTGTATGTTAGCATATGACAATATACGTACATGTATGTATGATAGAAAGTAGACCATGTGTTTATTCATTATTATGTATGTATATATGCATTAATGCACGTATGCATGCTTGTATGTATGTATGCATGTATATACGTATGCTTGTATGTATGTATGTATGTATGTATGTATATATGTATGTATGTATGTATGTATGTATGTATGTATGTATGTATGTATGTATGTATGCATGTACGTATGCATGCATGTATGTATGCATGTAAGTATGTATGTATGTATGTATGTACGTATGCATGTACGTATGCATGTATGTATGCTTGTATGTATGTATGCTTATATGCTTGTATGCTTGTATGCATGTTTGTATGTATGTATTTATAATATACTACCGAGATGCACATTTGCGTATACATGTGTGCTTGAGAACGTACTTACAAAGCTTACAGAATTAAAAGTAACTTATTGAATTAAATTAAAAGTATGCAAGTTTGTAATTATTATTATTGAATTAAAAGTCCATATTCTTCATTCATGCAAACAATTGATTAGTAGCCCACACTTTACAGACACAATTCCCATTCATTTCACTCCGGACATCAGCAGTAAATGAATAGAAGGAAAGATTACAATGAAACCTCAAAAATCAATTGATTGAAAGTTTATCAAATCGAAAGCACCTTAACCCACCAACAATGGAGCTGCTTTGAATCTGCATATCTACAACCCATTTATTATATCTACTTAATTTTTTCACCTACAAATCCTCCTTTAATTCACCCACTCACTATCCTCGCTCCACCCACTCACCATTATTGCTCCACCCACTCACCATCCTCGGTCCACCCACTCACCAATATCACTTCACCCACTCACCATCCTTGGTTCACCCGCTCACCATCCTTGGTCCACCCACTCACCAATATCACTCCACCCACTCACCATCCTTGGTCCACCCACTCACCAATATCACTCCACCCACTCACCATCCTTGGTTCACCCACTCACCATCCTTGGTCCACCCACTCACTCCACCCACTCACCAATATCACTTCACCCACTCACCATCCTCGGTCCACCCACTCACCATCCTTGGTTCACCCACTCACCATCCTTGGTCCACCCACTCACCAATATCACTCCATCCACTCACCATCCTTGGTCCACCCACTCACCATCCTTGGTCCACCCACTACTTTCAATGATTACACTATCTATGCATATCAGACACAATCACAGTCTGTCATTTGCTAAACATCACCCTCAATACATTGAATATTAATTAGATCCACCCACACAATATCCAAAATTCATCAATGCTGACCACCAAATCATTGAGCAATCCATCCAGCACACACTGTCACCAATCCACCCACTCACCCATCATTTCTCTCACCATATGATACACCCACTCACGTTCATGTTTATCAATCTTCAATTCAATTTCATCTACCCTCACTATTTCTTAGCGCCCACCCAATCTCCACAATTGACAACAACAGCCCAACCATACCAGCACCAGTTGGGATAGCATTTCCTACTTGACCCCCTGATACCAATAACTCCAAAAGATAATGCAATTAAGATAACAGGAAAAGCTCACAACCACAATGGCTATTGTCCACATTTGAAGAGGATCAGTCAATTTATCTCCATACAACTCCCGGAATAGGCAAATGGGGATAATGGGATCTATTTAGCAATAATGCCTTACTATTAGCTATGTACTTGAAATATGTAGATGTTAAGTATATGCATATGTGTACTGTATATCCATGTACGTACTCTATATGAAAGTACTGTGTGTATTCTTAAAAGTATGGATAGAGGAAAGTGCTAATACAGTGTAGGAAACCTGAAACCATTTCTCCTAAAAGAGAGGGAACACACACACACACACACACACACACACACACACACACACACACACACACACACACACACACACACTTTTACCTGATATCCCCAAAATTATATTATAGCTTGGAGCAACAGTCTGCTCCTGGTAATATAGACCAAATGGGTAGCTTCAAATTTAATAGTTTGTCTGGTAACCGCTCACTCAACCACACTCACAACTACAAGTATGCCTGTTTTTTAGGTGTCTGCATGATGCTCCTCTGGTAGATGAGTACAAAGGGGAATTCTCAATGAGATCTCTAATTGGATAGATGACAAATGGTTTATTTCAGCTGAGCTCAACCGTTTGCCAGACGCCATAAACCAAGTCATGCTCAAGGACAGAATTGAAGAGAAATGAGATAACAATTGAACATTTGACACACAAATACAAATTGCTATTTCAGTGTCTCGATATAATTGATAGAATAGTACTTCCTTATAACATCATTCACGTCTAAATGTTAAGGGCATTATATAAGCACTGTTGTAATCAGTACAGCTGCACTGAGTATGCAAGTAGGGCAGAACACCCAAAACTGACGTCTTTATATCCTAATGTCCTCTATAATCTGACCATGTTCCAAGACACAGCCATCATTATAACACATACTGTGCGAAAACCTTCTAATCTGGGAACCTTTGTAATCAGACATGCATTAGTTGTCCCAAAGATTGTAAGATTATTAAAGGTCCAGTAAATATCCCTGTCCATGTCACAAGCTGAGTGCTACTATAAAAGCATCTGTCTTTACGTCATCTGTACAAAGTACATTTTGTCAGATCACACAATGGAGCCTGTTCCAACAGCCACCTCCCTAGGAAGCTCGCCTACCTAAAATGGTCATCCTCTGCATATCTGCAATATTGTTTTACATACATTTCTAACTGCATAATGCAGTTATCTGACTTATCCAGCCACGGGATAAAGGTCCAAAGGGGATCACATTAGACGAGCTCCACTGTACATGAGGTCCCACAGGTGACCACATTAGACAGGTTCCACTGTACATGAGGTCCCATAGGTGAACACATTAGACAGGTTCCACTGTACATGAGGTCCCACAGGTGACTACATTACACAGGTTCCACTGTACATGAGGTCCCACAGGTAACCACATTAGACAGGTTCCACTATACATGAGGTCCCACAGGTGAACACATTAGACAGGCTACACTATATACATACATATACATATATAAACACATGGTATAGATGATGACGTTTACAAGTTGAAACATCGAATTGGTAGGCTTTTGAGAGAGGGTGTGAAGGGAAGTGGACGAGAGGCCCACTGAATCTCACCCACTACTGTGAGTCGTACCACGATGCTCTGATTTGCACACAACGCATCAACTTAGAGGTAGGTACTTCATGACATGATTTTATGTAGGGACACCCAATCCACCAGGCCGACCATACTCTGGATAAACTGTTTCTCCTTCTTCCCAACCAGTAGTGATTTTACATGCAATGATCACGGTTGAAGGGCCTATCACTCCAACTCTCCTCCTCCAGGTCTGTGATGGGGACAATTCTGACAGAGGGCTGGATTGAAACAGTACCCCCAGAAAGTACGTGTTACCTACAACATTTACATAGCGTGAAACAACCTCTAGTGATCACCGTGCACGATTTACAATACTTGGAAATTATGAACGGTTATTGTGAAATACACAATATCATGAGTTGTAGCAGCAGTAGAGTCGGGCTCATAGTAGCAACTATTGTACGGCCAACCCTGATAAAGTCTCTGTACAGCTTTAGTTCAATAAGAACATATATACTAGTACGAAACTACACAACTATGTGCAGTTGTAGAGAATTACTCATGTATATATACATACATATTTACATAAAGACATAAATACACTCATATATACATACATAAGTACATGTGTATGTACACACACACACACACACACACACACACACACACACACACACACACACACACACACACACATACACACACACACGCACACACACACACACACACACACACACACAAACACACATACACACACACACACACACGCACACACACACACACACACACACACACACACACACACACACACACACACACACACACACACACTGCATCCCAGTTAAACTGCCTTCATTCAATATTCAAAAATGTTTAATCTGCTTGAAAGAAATTCCAGATCATTTTATGATAGGGTGGGTCACATGTAGTACAACCTCTCAACTCTGCCATTTGTGATACTTCCTGATAGTCAAGCAAAAATTAGCAGTAGGAACCAGTGCATTGACAGCTGTGAAATGTAAATTTCATCAAACAACAAAAGTAAAAGTGAAGTAAAACAGATTCCGAAACAAACAAAAAAGTAAAGACTATTTTCAATTCGGTAAAATACCTACAATTGTGCTACCATGTAGTCTGCAATCTCGAAACCTACAAATGCCTTTGGAGACTACTCTACATGAAATCAACAGTCTCACATGTAACACCGACAGACGGTTGGAAAATTTGCTCAAACTGAAAAATATCACATTTTGAAAGAAAACAAGTGTGACAATTTTTCGCATGTTATAATGCAGCACAAAGGTGTAAAGATCCAAAAACACAGTATGTACAGCCATCATATCACACAGTATACATACATATGTATAATTGCACGGATCTGCTATACGTATGTACGTATGCAAGTACATGATTTTTAAATGTACTACGTGAACACAGAAACCAACTCTCCTTCACAGCTATCAGTGAAGTGTGGTAAGTTACTTATACCATGTTTACAAAACACGTGCTCCTGGGATGTAAACAAAACATGTCATCATGCATATGGGATGTAAACAAAATGTGTGTTCATGGGATGTAACAAAACATGTCCTCACACAAATGGGATGTAAACACAAACTATGTAACATGTGATGTAAATAAGACATGATTCGTGAATGATGATTGTAAACAAAACATGATCAAGAAATGTAAACGAAACATGTGAACATGAGTTGTAAACAAACATGTGCAGGTATGCATGTACACTGTTCATGCAGCACCCTTCCAGTACATTCTATGGCTTCTTTGCCCAATTTCACATTCTATGTGCATGTATAATATTATATAAACACATGTAGCTAATTCAAATCAATATAAAATACCTATAATATTATTCATGTGCACATAATATGTATGTACGTATACGATTACGTACACATAAATGCAGGAACACAGGATTAATTGTAATATGATATTAAGAAACTATGTGTCCACACTGTATGAGCTGCAACTACGTACACGAGTGCACCAGTCTAGCTTAGCCAGACACCAGAAAGATTTCCATCCATGTTCACATCCACACTAAACACAATCATAGACATGTTTCGGCAGCTATGTACAGCTAATACTTGTTAATCTGCCACAATTCGTTTTCAAAAGATAATGGTGGATGAACAAGTTTGTCGGATTAACTGGATATTCATTGGTACTTGTACATTACATTGGTACTGGGAAATTGTGGCAGATTGAAAGTTTTGGTGGATAAAGCAGTGGCGGATTAACAAGAATTCACTGTACCATATGTATACACCAAGAATACAAAATAGGGCTCACTCGTAAAGGGATGCTGTTATATGATAGGAATGCAGTAAATCACTGAATTCAACACAAGTCTGCGTCTCTACCAGACCTTACTGTAAAAATCAGATGTGTCCACATGGACAATATTTCCGTGTTTACACAGTGTGAAATAATGAAAGGATTCATTGCTTGAGGAATGCAATAAATCATCAATTTTAGCGCACAACCGTACACACAGATGATGCATTATGTAAAAACTGCAGACGTTGTTTATACAGCTCTGCAGAAAAAACAACAAACGCCACATAACAGGGGCATATTCATCAGAGTTATAGAACTGGGGCTCTCAGTGACCGTGGTGATTTCATTGCCTGGACACTTGAACCTGCACGTGTTGTGCGACCTCTACACATTCAATTCATTCGACTTAACGAGATTAAAAAACAAATTTCCAAGGAAACACGATAAACGCCCAGGGACTGTACACATACACACATATACATATTATACACACTTGTACATAATACATATAATATGCATATATGTGCTCTCTGTAATATACCAGCATCAGTTGTACCTTTATACAAGGACCGTTTGTATCGTTGGCTACTTTGAACAACCCACTGTACTAACTTGACCAAGTTGGAGCACCTCTGCAAAAGGCCACCTGTCTGTGAAAAATACTACTTTCTGTCTATTAGATTGACTTCGACTGTACTTAAATAAGTTCAAGTGGAGCCTGTACATAACCACAACTACTTTATTGTGCTGACCTGAATGAAATTGTGAAATTGTTAGGTATTACACTAGTTACCAGTAATAATACATATTCTACTTCGGGTGGCCTTCAGTGAAGTCATCATATGCTCATCACATGTTTGTTTTCATGCGAGTGGTGCAAATATGTGCTAGGCAGCTTATAGTAAACTTACTGTGTGTATTCGTTCACTTTTAGATGACATTATGTTTGCTTGCGCATGTGTGGTGTAAATATGAGTGTGCAGTGTACCAAAGCCACCACATAGGCAACTAGCATGTGACACTACCGACAAAGAACATACCAGCTGTTAACACTAAGCATCAAATTTAAACACAAACCAAATACAAAACCACTTAATAATGTCAATTTCACTGTCTAGCGAACAAGAGCTCGGACAATCTTTGATGTTCCACGAAATCTTCAAATACTTGATGGAATAAATCTTTTCAACCGTTACAAGCGTGACCCCATGACCTAGACCCTTTACCAGGACTAAGATTATAATTTCAAAGGACATCACATTGTAAAAATATCTACATATGCACTAGAAGGTGATTTTGATTTCAACCAGAGGGTATAGAGGTAAATAAAACACCGCATACAGTGCACTAAGGGTATTATTATACTCGGTAGGTGGATATCCACAAGCACATTGTGTTCTATATCACACAGTGGACTAGTGTTAAGGGTTACAGGATAGCCCGGGCTGGGTGTCCTCAAACGTCGATAATACCGGGCTACTGTGGAGTGTCTACGTATTTCATCATCGGCTAACCCCCCAAGTTTGAAGTTATTATGAACGTAAATTCAATATATCAGCAAGGATTTAAGATTGTGGATGGCCAGGTGATCTACTCTGTCCCTCAAAACAGTGCAAACGTTGAATAGGAGACTACACAGTCTTATGTTCTTGAGACAAGGTAACAGCATCAAATTATGAAGTACAGGTTAATATTGACAAGCCTGACATACGTATCACCACGGACCAGGTAATACACCATTAGAACCGTCGGTCATGCGGTAACTTTTAACGTATATTAGACTGGACATTCTGTTTTAGCTGTCCCAAGAACTGCGAGTGTGTATTTGCGTCGCTTAAGATAGCACGCCGCGGAAAAACATGCTGAGACTCGCTAGAAAGACAGTTGATACTACATCCCAGCCACACATACAAGGGGAGGATGCAATCACTTTGAATAGCTATAGATACGTGTGCAAACGAGGAAGACAATATGTCTTCTTTAAGAGTTTCCAATGAGGAAGACGATACGGGTTAGGCGTATTGGAGAAAACATCCACTAGAAAAGGAACAATGATTCTCCACTACCCACTACCCACTGAATTTAGTATGGATAACATATGATTTAAACTTAAAAATCACTATGTCAACGGTCCCGTAAACTATTACTTCAAAAGAACCTTTTTGAACAGAAGAAAGGGCTTAAATTCAACTATACAGAAAAGTTTACCTACCTTTCCGCTATCGAACCATATCACGGCATGGCTTCTAGAGAGAACTCGACAGTCAAATATTAAATTGGACGGCAGGATTTTCGCTCTTGCTACAGACCTCCCGACCATGGCAGGTTCACGTAGCTGGACATCTCTCCTCACAAACTGATGAGATCTCTGGTGGGGCACCAGTACAATTTTCGGGTCGTTTTCGGCCATTTTTTTCGTTGCCTATAAGAGAGCATACAGGCTCCCCAATATTGCGAGGCGTGTAATGAAATTATAAGCGCACCAGTTTGGGGCGTTTAATGAAAATCATAATCGCCCTCCAGCTTCCCGTCAATAATTGATAAGCGTGGACACTGAATAATGTTGTCGAATGCGCCAAAAATTATCGAAACTTGATTTGACCGACGAGTTATTCCCCCACGACAAGGGTGCTACGTGAAGGAAGACGGTGTTTTGTGTGCGTAAGGACTCCCCGTATAAATGGGTGGATTGGAGAACGTGATTTGTTAGAATCACTTAACTTTTCGAAACCCTTTGCTTGACGCGGAACATCACATCAGTGTTTAACACTAGAAACTCCTGGTTACCTAGTCTTCTTGCTTTGTATTGCAGTTCAAACGGCTGTTCTACCTTCCTCGTAGCACTGGACTGACGAACGGGACTGCCCACGGACCGACAAACTGTATTCTCTTTTGGATCCGCGTTAGGTCATCTTCCTCATCCTTCACTCTGTACTTCATGTTTATAGCGGAGTCCTCTTTCTTGCATACAAAAAGACATTTTAGAAGGACGTTGAGTAAGTTATTGATGGCAGAGAAGAAATCTGAGGAGTCTGCATCTGCTTCTGACACAATATTGAAGGTGTTAGCTGGAGAGGAAGTTAGTTTACAGGGTAGTACGGGATGTACGACAAAGACACTCACTAGTGTAGTCAGATCCACTACATCTATGACTGGTAACGGACATCAGACACAGTATCAGGTACAAACCATACAGAGTACAGGAAGGGCTGCTTCAGGGGAGGGAGAGGGGGAGAGAGCCCCGGGGCAGGGTCATTCCGTGTCTTTACCAGAGATAAGAACTTCAGTTGAGAAACAAGAGGGAGGTACTACAGTCAGCGAGGCCGGACCATCCGGGCTACCGGACAGCTCTAGAACGTGGCGATCAGATCCTAGTTTTCAAACAGGTACATCAATGGACGTGGTGGTGTGCAAGGGTGCATGTATGTCATGCAATGTTATATGCATATTTGAAGGATAATTGTAGTAAGATTCTCAAATCTTGTCCTCATATATACCCCAGGTGTCTTTGTATTAATTTGATATCCAGTATCAATACTTCAGGAAGTGGTACTACTGGGAAATGGCTTGGATCCTAGGCTATTCAACACTTTTCACCCTCTGTTTGTATGTTATTCTCTGTTGTAAGGGTCCTTCTGCGTGTGGGTGCATGTGTAGAGTAGTTGAACCACGTAGTGTGTGAATCCTTCATTTGGAATGTTTGCGATGGTTAGATTGGGGTGGTTAGTGCGTCCACTTTTGCTTTTGAAATGAATTGTGGTAAAACTATTGGTGGGCGGATCCGGAAACACGTGGTAGTGTTTGAGGTGTTAAAAAGGGGCGGATCCTTGGTTAACCTGATCATACTTTAGTGTAAAACCGGAGCATATCAATCATCTAATGTAAACATTGATTTATTGGGATTACCTCTTATTAATATCAGCGAATTGGAATGTTGTGACAAAATGGCCGAGGACATCCGGTTTGGTGGCCATCCCTGCCCTTATTTGGGCTGGATTGCCGTAGCAACCCGCCCAATATTTCGTAATGTAGAGGTCAATTAAAGGTATACCCGTAAACAAGCTGTGTATTGAAGATAGCACCAGGAGGCATCAAGCCTTGATTGACCACAGATCAAAGCGCTGGGTTGACTTGAGTTGACTTTCCCCACATTATGTTACCCCCCCATCAAAGCGTCTCTTTCTTATTGTTCAAACGGCTTCTGTGTGTAATGTTGTCATCATTTCGGCCAGTGTGGGTTGGGTCTATGCCCTCCTGTTGTCTGAAATGGTTGAATCCGCCTCCTATATATGCAACAAAGTGTGTGTGAGGGTTATCTGTGTATCATACACTAGTGATAGGCATTGTGGGCTTTGTATAGAAGCAGTAGCCTATCTGCCTGGATACCTATCAACACTTCCTTGTGCTAATAGAGAACACATAGCGTGGTTGCCAGTGTGATAGGTGTTGATTTGAGATTCTGTAACTAGTTCCCACTTTGTCATTCTGGCGTGAAGCATCTTTTATAGCCAACTTTTAGGAGGAAATGTGCAACCATTATTAAAAGGAATTGTTAGCTGGTAGTAATCAGTCGCTGTGAAGTTTCAATCCAAGAGTGGTTGTTTTCTCTGGTGATATCCAAGAATCAGATTCACCCTGAACCGGTTAACAGTGGCTTACATTACTGGTTTTCAACGCAGAATGGGTAAGTGTGTGGAATTTATAAGTATTGTCTACCTGGTGGTAGAATGCTATACATTGTAATCCTCAACTAGTTCCCAACTTTCTGACTGGCCAGCCTCCTCCTTCAATTTTGCTATCGAATTAGAAAGAGCCCCATTAAGTCTATAATCTGTAATGCTTGCCACTGGGTTAATCTGAGAGTTTTTTATAGTATATTTCTCCTAATTGGTGCTGCGATCAAACTAATTCTCCCAATTTTAAATTAGACCTAATTAACAGGCGTACAAATTTGTGATTGTACTTGTTCAAAGTGTGTGATCACTCCAACATTCCTTGATGCAATGTACTAGTGGAAGTAGGTGAATTGGCTGTTGTCACTTGGGTGCTACAAGAGCACAAGTCTGTCCTCGAGACCCCGCATTTTGAGTCAAGAGTTGAGTAGTTGGGTATGCGCACTTCACTCCAGTGGTTGAAGGCTAGTAGTTCACTTTTACATTTTTTAACGATTTAGAGCCATTGGCTATTGTCCCTTCAGTGCTGTTAGTACTTAATTCTGTCTGCTAGAATCCCAAAATATTAGAGCTACCAGTAGAAGAATTGAATACTTCTTCTCACTGTGGTGCTGTTAGTGTATGAGTTACTCTGTGAGACCCCCAAGTTTTTACAGCTACGAGTGGGGAAATTGAATGCTTCTACTCCAGCGCTGCTAGTGTGCAGGTGTATCTGTGAGATCCTCAACATGTTGGAGCTATGAGTAGAGGCGCTAGGTATAGAACCTCCAGTTCTGCCAGTAGTTAAGTCTGGCTGTGGGGGTCCCAGTAATTTTTGTTATGTTGAACTATTGTGAAGGTTACAGAACTGACTGAAATCAGGTGGAGTTCAACAAATATCCTATAATTTGTTCTCTATACTTGATCTGTTCTTTGTGTATGTGTGTGTGTGTGTGTGTGTGTGTGTGTGTGTGTGTGTGTGTGTGTGTGTGTGTGTGTGAGAGAGAGAGAGAGAGAGAGAGAGAGAGAGAGAGAGAGAGAGAGAGAGAGAACTGTGACCAAAACCAGGTGGAGTTCAACAAATTTCCTCTAATTTGTTCTCTCTACTTGATACACACCTGAGCAGATACCTTGAGACCTAGACAGGTTTAAGATTTATTTAGCCACGATATCAACTTGTTTCAGGACAGATCACTCCCTAGGCTAACTAATGACTTGTCTGAAACAGGTGGACAGTTAGAGACTCCTCTGTCACGATGCTGTGTCTTAATTTGTGACTCACTGAACTCTATACACGTAGTACCACAGGTGTGACTTGTGCTGACCACTGGAATCAGATTTTGTGTTTCTGTCCAGATGGGATCGCATTGTTCAGAAATTCTACACTGGATTTGTATGATTATAGTATATTTGTTATTTATTGGGGATTAGTGGGTTGTTTTACAAACCTGTTCGTTTGTTGGTTGGAGTGATAGCTAAAGCCTTGAGTCACAGTGTTTACAGTAAGAATTATTACTTCAATGTGTGCTTCTTGTAATACTGTACTACTGTTAAGATGTGCTTCTAGTAAGACCACACTAGTTCCCAAATGTGCTCCTAGTGAGGAATACTGCTAGAATATCCTTTATTTACATTAGTCTTAAGACTATTGTGTTTGGCTAGCTTGATGTTTTAGTTGCAGCCAGTTTTGAGAGAGAAAAAACAGTGTAAGAAAGATTGACCCATGATAGTTGTTTGAAGTGATAGAAATCACAAATGTGTTGATCTGCAGGGGGAACTATCATGCCTGTAAGTGAGACATCACAGGATAGATTCTATCATGTCCCATGGGTGAACCATCACAGGATAGAAACTATCATGTCCCATGGGTGAACCATCACAGGATAGAAACTATCATGTCACATGGGTGAGCCATCACAGGATAGAAACTATCATGCCACATGAGTGAGCCATCACAGGATAGAAACTATCATGCCCCATGGGTGAACCATCACAGGATAGAAACTATCATGCCCCATGAGTGAGCCATCACATAGGATGAGATTATCTACCCCTGATTGGATTGGTCCCATACAAGCGTGTATAACTTGTGTGTTACTGTCAAGTGTGGATAGAGGGCCTTGGCTACTTCATTTGGGTGTCCAAGTCATTTCAGCTCAGTTTCCAGGGAAGTGATGTTTGGTCAATGGTCAAATGGTCAATTTGGTGACCCTGCTCTGATGAGAACATTGACTTTGTGCTCCACTCCTATCTGTGTGTCTTTATGTGTTGTTTTCACAAAGATTCAAGGATTTACATATTATTTATGTACGTATGTGCTTGGATTGGGCACACACTTGCCTGTGCAGTGGAAACTCTCCTTTAAGGACATTTTGGGGACCTTAATTTCACGTTCTTGCTATAAAAGTTTCCTCAATTCGGAGGTCACTCAGTTCACTACAGTACTGCACTATGACAAATAAATTGTGTCATTGTTACAGAGATCTCCTAACCCAACCTAACCTTAACCCAGAGTTTGTAATAGATGGTCCCACCATGTTACATGTGTACGATGACATTGTTGATCAGAAGGGAACAAAGACACTTTAACTCATTGTCCTTCATCATGTGCCTGCTGGAATGTGACTGTCATCCATACAGCAACAATACTGGACAGAATTTATACACTTTTGAGTGCCTTATAGTATGTGACACATGTGCATGTGTACAAGTTCCATAATATGCTGATGGGTGTGGTTACTGTACGTAGCTGATGGGTGTGGTCAATGTAGCTGGTGGGTGTGGTCAATGTAGCTGGTGGGTGTGTTCAATGTAACTGATGGGTGTGGTCAATGTAGCTGGTGGGTGTGGTCAATGTAGCTGGTGGGTGTGGTCAATGTAGCTGATGGGTGTGGTCAATGTAGCTGTCTGAGCACACACTTCCTGCGACTCCTTCCATTTAGGATATTTTGACCTCATTTATGCAGTTTTCTGCTGCTTACAGTATGCATATCTGCTTGTATATGCATAGTGTACATACAAACAAACAAACAAAATAAATCCCATAGATGAATGAATATTCCTTAGCAGCCAAATTTGGAAGCAATTATTTAATGTGAAAAATTCTGTTTTTAGTTTTTTGTTGTGAGCACTGTGTTTGTGTACCTGTGCTGTGTATGGTGTGTTTGTTTACATATCCTGCTATTATTTTTTAAAACTGTTTTGTCTATTGTTTGTTTGTTTTCTGTCTTGTTTGTTTACCTATCATGTGTGTCTATTGCCGGTTTGTTTACCTGTCAGGTGTGTCTATTGCCGGTTTGTTTACCTGTCCTGTCTGTTGGGTGTTAACTCAGTTGTCAATAATTCTGTAGCATGTTGATTGATTCTCACCTTTTGCTCTCAATGATGAAATACTGAATTGTTCCAAGAACTACGCCTATTATGTACGTATATATGCATATTATGCCTCCATATCCCTGTTGAAGTTGCGTAGTTAAGTATGTACGTATGTATGCATGTACGTACGTACATCTGTGCATGCTATCATTATGTGAAGTGTGTTTGTTTCAACTATAAAAGTGGCTACCAGCAGTGACATGACTATCCATAATGGAGTGTGTCAGCATCTACGTATGTACGTACATTGACAGTGCAATACCCCCCCTTAATGTCTAGTAGTGTCCTATATGGAACCTTCTTTGATTAGTAGCAGCACTTTTGGAACATCCAGTGAAAAGGATGCCTTTGTACGTAAGTGGTCCTGGTTGGAGTTAATCAATTGATTCAAATTTTAAGAGGTGCAGATTCCATGAAGTATTTTCAGAATGATAGAGACTTGTTGAGAACACAATGGGATGCATTTTAGAGCATGGCTGAATCTGATGATTCAAGAGCTTACTGCCCTTATCCAGAACATAATATCATATACAGTGGACCCCTGGGTGTATAGGCCACTCAGGGGACCAAGAAAATGTGGCCCCTGTAGACAGGTGGTCTTTGTATAGAGGTGTATCAGTGTAGTGGAGTTTATGTATTGGATAACTCAAGAAGACAGATCACTTAAGACAGGTGGTCTCTGATACAGGTTCTGCTGCATATGTATGTGAGAAATTCTAACCTTACTGGAGGGCTGATCTTGTAGTGAGTACTACCTGTGTCATTTAGTGTCAGATTTCGATCTTTGAAGTTTTTTGATTGGTGCCCCTGGCAACTTGTTTGTTGCCACGGTAAACGATAGGTACATTTGACAAATGGCCTTTACAAATTGTGCTGTTAACAACACAATTGTCTGGATTCAGATCATCAAATCAATTTGATTACAAACGTACATATGTATGTATGTACGTACGTACGTATGTAGGTACTATCGGTCAGAGTATTCACATATCCCATACATATGTACGTATATAGCTACGTAGGTAGGCACGTGGGTACCTGATATCAGAATTACAATTTACAGTTGAACTGGAACAACCATTTCGCGAGAACAGCCACTTGTTCCGATGGCCACTTCGGGATACAGACCCTGTGTATGAGTGCATGCTTTCAGCACTTGTCGTGTTTTATGCGTGTCACAGTCTTGATGATACGGCAAACTGTCTGATCCTGACTAAATGTGGGGTCACACAGGTGTACGTACGTACGTGCGGATGTGTTAGCCAGGTTCCACTCAGCTGTGATTTGAGTTTATGTTTGTTACACACGTAAAAATGTAGGAAGGTACGTACATACGTATGTAGCTCTCATATAACTGTATTTCCCAGCTGATTCTTGCAGGTATCCTGTTTGTGGCACATGAATGCTGCAATGTATCACAGTATTCACACACACACACACACACACACACACACACACACACACACACACACACACACACACACCAACACACACACACACACACACACACACACACACACACCAACACACACACACACACACACACCAACACACACACACACACACACACACACACACACACACACACACACACACACACACACACACACTCTGGTCCACACTCCCTGACTTGTGTGTGGGAGGACATTATCACCAATTTCCACCCAATGTTGGGGGAGCTCCTTTACTGAAAAGTTTTAGATGTTTGTTGTGTATTTTACTTTCATTGTACATGGATAACTATACTTTCACTTTGCAGATGATAAATGTCTTGTGCATTGTGGTGAACCTCTATACTTGCTGTACAGTTGCACACATTTTGATACACCTCTATATAGCTCAATAGTGTACGTACATTGTGATGGGCCTAGTGTTCATACACAGTTCTTTTCGTGCAATTTGTAGTAAAAGTAGACAGCTGATGCCACATTCAGGTATCCTTTGTTGCATAGCAGCTGTCGTGAATACTACCGTCTCACCAGATGTACGCACCTGGTTGTGGTGTCACTGTGTTTGTTACATGGCCATGTTGGCTGTAAAAGTGTGTATATTGATGTTTGTTGTTTACTGTGCCATTGCATTTGTTGTTTACTTTGCCATTGTGTTTGTTGTTTACTTTGCCATTGTGTTTGTTGTTTACTGTGCCATTGTGTTTGTTTGTCCATACAGGCAGGGAGGTGACAACACCGCACTATACCGAGAATAAAGATGAGTTCCCCCGGAGAACGAGGACCCATTTCACCCCCAGCCAACTGGCCAACATGGAAGAGAAGTTTTTTGAGAACCAGTACCCCGACCTCAAGACTCGGGAAGAGATAGCCAAAGAGCTCAAACTGCAGGAAATGCAAGTACAAGTACGTATGCATGTAATGAGTACACTTCGTTGTAGCATCATATGCACCTACAAATGTACGTATGTGTGTATGTTGTATGAACATACGTACGTACGTATGTACAGTCGAACCTCTTCAACACAAACTCTACAGACAGCTCCAAAATTTCATGTCTCAACAATGGTTACATAGTATGCATGTACAGTAGTAGTGAATGTAGGGATGTGACAAAGGTTTCGTGATGAGAGATATTTTGTGTCGAGATTTTGTGTTGTGTCAGTGATATTCGACTGTAGATACAATGTACACACATACATACATTTTTAGTGTATGTATGTATATACGTATGTACATATGTATGTACTTGTTCATGTGTTGTATGACGTACATACATGTGTGTGTGAGTGTGGGGGTATACACACAAATTAGTACATACGTACGTCTTGTGTGAGTGGATCATGTGGATGTGGAATGATTCACCAGAACAAACCTCTGCAAGGGATAATTTCCAACTCTTCTCTACGTAGCCTCCTCTGCTGATCCTTGTTCATTGCAGTGACGTTCTTGTTACTGTGTCATGCATACTCATCAAGACATGTGGTTGTGCAAGTGTTGATGTCAATTGCAAGTATTTAGACACTACTCTTTATGTTAGGAATTGACAATGTCCACTTACATATGTACTGTACATACGTACGTATGTGTCGATAGACATCGTGTACATGTCTGTATAGGAGTACCTTTTGTGTGTGTGTGTGGGTGCGTGTGTGTGTATGCATGCGTGTGAGTGTGTGTGTGTGTGTGTGTGTGTGTGTGTGTGTGTGTGTGTGTGTGTGTGTGTGTGTGTGCACCCATGACTGTCTCTCACGTACCAGTGATACGAAGCATAGTGTGAACATACACCACACACACACACACCATGTACCATGAAAGTTTACAACATACACTTTGTATTCAGAATGTACGTACATGTGTACACTTTCCGCAAGTATGACATTTTCCTTCACATTCCATCCAACTTTCACATTCTCCAAAAATTTAATAGAATAACACGTTTGTACATATTGGAAGTGTAGTATAGTGTTGTATGGTGTTGTGGTTCTTTGTGTGATGAATGTATGCAGCCCTGTGTGCACATACGTACACGAGCACATCCTCCCCATCGAGACCATTTGTGGACTCAACAAAGTGATCCCAGTTAGTTGTGGTCCCTAATGTGGTGTTTGTGTACTAAGTAACAGAGAGTAGTAGGCAATCTGGTTGTGAAGAAGGTTCTTGTTTTGTTTTTTTGGATGAGGGCTTTGAGTAAAGCTACATCATGTGTGTGTATGTACGTTATGTAATATATTGCTGTTTTGTACAAAATTACTTAAACCTACATAATATGTACGTATGTACTGAATGTGCACTCGTACATAAAGTATGCATGTGTACGTATGTACTGTTATGCTCACATGCATGTGTATGTATGTATGGATGTACATGCATACATACCTATATACATACGTGCATATACGTATGCATGTGTATGTTCATGTACTCACACACACCTCATACATGAAAATGCAATTGGACACATCTCATCTTTTGATATCCAACTTGTGCGATATTGTAATGTCCCCTGCCAACCTCGAGTGGAGAGGAAGGCCCGATACAGTCTCCTCGCCGAAGCCCTACACGTCCGTACCACTCCCACCCTAATCCTCGCTGGTCAGCCAGTGGTCCAGGAATACAAGCGAGACACAGGGATTGTGTATAAACCACAAGAACATCCTCCTGGTCGTGTTGTCCCGCTTTCCTTCACTCTCGGAGCCGTCATGCCCTAGGTGCTAACTAATGATGACCATCTCTGTGGGATAATTAATGTTTTCTCACCATCTCCTTGACTAATTGTCGCCACCCAGCCCCCATCTCGTGCTAAGTACGAGATCTCACGCAGAGCTCAATTCCTTCGTAACACCATCGCCCCTCCAGTGGAAATGAGGAGGAAACGTAGATGAATGGCTACCATCGACTTCCACCTTCTACTTACAGGGGTGAAAAACTGTATGTAACTCTAGTATGTGAAGCCTCTTATTTCTGACCATTTCCTGACCTATGTCCTACCCACGCAAACATGGCCAGGGGTAAGATCAGTCTCTGGGTGTATTTAGTATTACATGGAATTATACCAGGTAGCTTCCTAGTCACAACTTTGTGGCTGTTGCTAGGTTTTCTGTGTGTATGGCAACATGGTAGCAGTGTTGCCAGGGACTGAACCAGGGCTGTTGGGTATACTTTGAGGGGCCATTTGTACAATATGTGCTAATGCTTGCTTGCATGTTAAAGTACATACATATGTAGAAATACAGTAGAACCTTTTATAGAGGCCACATCTACACAAAGGCCACCTGTCCTGAGTCACAATTACTGAATTATACCCACAATGTTGACTCAACTACAGTAAAGCACCTCTGTATAAAGGCCACCTGTCCTAAGTCACCATTACTGGACTGTCCACTATGTCAACTTCACTACAGTAAAGCACCTCTGTATAAAGACCATTTGTCCTAAGTGACCATTATTGGACTGTCCACTATGTCAACTTCACTACAGTAAAGCACCTCTGTATAAAGACCATTTGTCCTAAGTGACCATTACTGGACTGTCCACTATGTCAACTTCACTACAGTGAAGCACCTCTATATAAGGACCACCTGTCTTTAGAAAGCACCTTTTACTTGTTCCTTGGGTGGTCACTATGTACAGGTTTCACTGTATTTGATTGTCTGAACACAATTCACACTGCCTGTCTAGGATGTGGATACGTGGTTTCAAAGTGTCTTTGCACCTTGGTGAGGTGGACGGATGAGAACAGGTTCTGTAGTGTGTACATATGAGGGCCTATTAGCATGTGGGGGACCCGATATGTGGGGATGCAGTACATTTTCAGTAATTTGCAATGTTTTATAAAATTCCTCAATCCACCTTCGTTTTGTGCACATACAAACAAATTTATGTGGATTTAATACAGGTTCAACTGTATGTAACCTCCACTACACTGATACACCTCTATATGAAGACCACCTGTCTATAGAGACCACATTTTCTTGGCCCCCTGAGTGGCCTATACACCCGGGTGCCACTGTATTGGATAGTTCAAGGATGGTCACTCAAGACAGGTGATCTTTCTCTAGAGATAGTCTTTAATACAGGTCCCACTGTACGTACATGTGTATGCAATGGTGGTATACATTTTCTGCCAAACTCATCAATTGCCACATTCACCTGCACCTGGTTTGCTGGGAATCAACGAGAATCCTCTGCAGCGTCTCTACAGGAACTCACTGGACCAGTGTGTGTGTGAGTGGACTGGCTGTCTCGCCTACATACGTACATGGGTAGCGATAACTGTACGTACGTACCTACCATACAGTCGAGCAGACTCTAGCTTGCAATAATTTGTGAGTGACTGTGTATTTGCTTGTGTGCTTGTACCAGCCAAACTCCTGGGTATACGTACCGAGCTGCCGTTCGAAATGCAATTACTTGCTCAGGTACTCTCAGTTGACTTGCATTGTTGAACCATAATTTTTGGGTAGAATCATCTTTTTACTGTTAACAACAGCAGACCTTGGCTAACAGACTCGTTCAGCTGTGTATCATGTTATTTGGTGGGCGGAGTTTGTACTCGAACATGTGTGGGATTTCTCCATGTGTTCACAAACGTATTAATTTTCCTCTTAAATTTGCATTTGTCGGCCGTCAGCGTAAGTACGTAAGTCCTCTTCTGTGTTTGAGCCTCTTAAAGTGCATTCAATATGAGTATGGTACCAAATAGGGCTTAGTTGGATGGGGGGTGGGGGTGGGAGAGGTACTGTCCCCCTCCTGTCTCCCATCCCACTGCTGCACCAATGATCCTATTAACCAGTAGATTTGATGAAATAAACGACACTTCTCACTCATCTCATCATTTGTGTATGCATGTATGAATGTATGTGTATGTATGCATGTATTGCATGTATGTGCATGTACTGTATGTACGTATGTATGTGTGCATGTACTGTATATACGTACGTATGTATGTACTCTATGTATGCATGTACGTATGTGTGCATGTACTGTATGTAAATATGTATGAATGTATGCATGTACGTACGTATGTATGTATGAATGTATGTAGGTATGCATGTATGAAAGTATGCATGTGTACGTACATGAATATTCATATAACTTATGTAAATGTCCAACCAGTACATGCTGTGTGCCTGTTGTATGTATGCATGTATTGCATGTATGTGCATGTACTGTATGTATGTATGTGTGCATGTACTGTATATACGTACGTATGTATGTACTCTATGTATGCATGTACGTATGTGTGCATGTACTGTATGTAAATATGTATGAAAGTATGCATGTGTACGTACATGAATATTCATAAAACTTATGTAAATGTCCAACTAGTACATGCTGTGTGGCTGTGTGAATACGTATGTACGTATGTATGTACGTAATTATGTGAAAATCACTGAGCACAAATACATAGATGAAGCTCTAGAAATTCAGTCCAATCCAGCCATTTCCGATAGCATGGATGTGAGGGAACCACAGCTGTAATGACATAATGGCATG
>OZ026555.1:4412294-4414794 GCA_964020155.1 Chondrilla cf. caribensis | reverse complement strand
ACACACACACACACACACACACATACACACACACACACACACACACACACACACACACACACGATTTACAATAGTGCCGAGAACATGATAACCAAAGGTGTCGGTGTAGAGCGGTCCGCCGTACACTCAGAAATCCACTACTTCGTGTCAGTTAGCCATAACCCTCACTTTTCCTGAAAGGACCGTTCGCGCCATACGCTCCAATTACAACAGACTAATTTCTACTGATAACGAACACGAGATTCGGCGTGACGAGCGGGTAAATTGTAATGGGCATCTCTACACAGTTGATGACGAGATATGGACAACAGTCTTCAAATAATGTCTCTCGCGAATCGCCTATCTACGGAGACATCACCAACATGAAGTTGTATCGGCAGTTCAGTGGCGAGTGTTCTAGACTATCCTAAGTAATTATCGGCCTTAATGACTCCACTAAAAGAGCGAGTTCGCGTGACTGGAAGGACAGTGAGTGGTATGGAAGATCTATGGTGGTATGGTGTAGTGACTTACCCCCTTCAATGACAACTTTCAACATTCGAACTCGACCGTGGAGTGCATCGGTAATAGCCTTCTTCAGGTCATTATCAGCTGGAAGAGGGTTAAAGGGGGAGTGGACGTTAGAGAGCAATACTGAAGAACAGAAGGACACCGCATTCGTTCAGTTCATGTTGTTTCACCTTCGATTCCCGTCTGGTGACTCATGGCACAGTTTAACGTCTCCGCTTCTCGTACTAAAGCAAGCAAGTATTCACCTCTCGTTCTCCCTCAGCAATGCACTCTATACTACGGTTCTCCTGGGGTATGTCGCTATATTGCTATATATGGCACTGGTCACATGTGAGGATGTTCCTGAGAATTAAATGTGGGCGGTACCAAGTGCTATGAGTTCAATAAGAAAGTTGGATTGTTCTTGGTACAGAACGGTTATTCAACGTCACCATGGTAATAAAACAGCCGCTAAATGGATGCAATATATAACCGACCTGTTCTCAGTTACTTGTGGGGTCAAACGTGCTTGGCTTATTGACTATTTTGCTCCTAATGCTGAAAAGCTTCAAAACTGTTCATCTGAAGTTTTTCAAGTTTTCGACCTAGCAAGTACCAATGTTGGAGATGACACTCCTGTTGGTGATGTATGTATTGTCTCTTTGAATGAGGACCTCATGTTTTGGAATGTGAAAGAAGTCATTATTGCGTGCCAGAGCTTGCTTCAACTTGACAGCAAACATCAGCCATCTGTTCAAGATGTAGTTGAAACTACAGTTCCCAAGTTTACCGTTCTATCGCAGAATGGTGAATTTCATTTGGCATCACACAAAGAATTTGAGGAAATTATCCAGGAATTGTTGACAGTTGTTAACTTGGTGCTGAGGGAACTTTTACCTCTAGCAGGAGGTGATAAATGTTACTCACACTACGAAAAGAGTGGGAATAAACAATTTCCTAGTAAAGTTTTGATACCTCTTGTTAAATTGAATATTCCAGCACATATAAACATGTGCACTGTATTCGGATGGTTAATTGGATACCCCGTGGTGTACTGGTTTTCAACTTCCATTTTGGATACATTTGATTCCAGTTTGGGACTGAGTATGGTGCCATTGCTGTGCTACAAAGTTACCTGTTGCCATGGAAATGGTCACACGTCTCTCCAGAAAGCAGACAAGATGGATGAAAACATTGAACTGTATTCCTTTAGTATACCCGAACATCTAGCAGGGGTGGAGATTGAGTCTGGCTACTTTCACTCCTGGTTCGAAATGGTTAGGACCAAGTGTTGTGTTTTATTCAAATTCAGTTCTGATTTTGGTTTTGGTCTTGAGGACATAGAAATGACAATTTCACCAGTTTGCTTACCTTCTGTGAATTTGTGATACATAATTAACAAAACATCAATTTTGTGTATATAATATATGCATGCATTAGTGTTCAACTACATATCTATTGTGTCATATGGACATTAGGGAGGCTGTGGTGATGGTTGACAAAAGGTGATTTCATCTCAATGGTCACCAAGTGCTCAGTAGCACCTGGAGTGCACGACCATGGCCAATTTCTAATCTCAATTCGATCATGACCGCAATCTTCATAGCACCTCCTGAGGGGTGTTCATAAATGAGTGATTGTGTTGGTGTCCTATGGACACTAGGGAGGCCGTGGTGACCCCTAACAAAATATAAAGTGTTGAAGTATATAAATTGAACAGTTACCACAAGCTCCCCAACTACTCTGGGTTTATGTTGTACTCTTCATTGCGTGAAGGATGGCTGACACAGGAATCTGGCTGAAATTCAATGCAAGTGCCAAGTGAGGCCTCAATGAATGTCAAAACCCTGAGTAATTTGAGCTGTCCCCACATAATTACTTCTTAATAATAATTATTTAAGCATTTATTTATAATATATAATCACACAATGCAATTGATCATGATAATAGTTTAATGATTATATAACAAGGTTTTAAGCTAAGTCATTAATAATACGTACATAATTACTAT
>OZ026555.1:4394794-4402294 GCA_964020155.1 Chondrilla cf. caribensis | reverse complement strand
AGGTCAGAAAAGTAAGTAATGTAACAGAAAACATATAACAGTTCTACAACTAACTGGTAGATGATATCTGTTTTTCACACCTCAAATATTATGTAATTATGCACGATATGATGGTGATTTGTCATCGTAGGCTCCACCTCCAACAACGGGAAGCGATGTACAGTCACAGTAGACCCTTTTCCTGTCCCCTCCATGTAATCATGCATTGAATAGAAATTTATAAACGGTCAGCCGGACCAGACTAGAAACAACCCAGGTTCCTGCTATACTGCAAATGCAATTCTTACACATAACACTCGATAGTGGTATTAGTAACCATAATTTATTGGCAGTTGGTCAATACAGGGCATGTTGAAAGGAGCTAAAGAATCTCACGGAGAAGGTTACTTTTGAAAGGAGGAGACCCTCTGTCTTTAACAATGAAGTGGATCCACAACCATAAAACCGACTAAACTACCCATGGCTACTGGAGGATGAAGTTCCACCTGGTTGATTGACGATTGATGTGACCATTGTGTATGTTCTGTGAATAAAATTTGCAAGAAGTAAGTAATGTAGGTTTGTGTGATCATAATGTGCATACGAACACGTTTATGACATATTTGTTTTAGATGTTAGGTTTGGTTGAAAAGTCTACCACCTGGTAGTCAGGGCTTGGTAACTCCGGTTGTCATTAGTGAACAGCAACCTTGACCAATGTAACACTTGAAATTAAACACTGAGTTATGCTTAAAGCTTTGAAAACTCTCCAACGTAATGTTTATATTCCCAAGGTGGCCCATGGTATACAACAGGTGAACCATCATTGGAACAGATTTGAGACAAAATAATACAAACAGCAAACATTCCATCACGGTTGCAGACATGTGTGCATACATATTTCGTGGGAGGATTCATATAATATTATGCACATGTGTTGAGTACAATGAGTTACTGGGTATTGCTGGTGCACCATGTACTCACACAGAGTATATGTACAAAACTATCAAGGAGTTACACATGTACACATGCACGCACGCACGCACGCATGCATGCACGTGCGCGCACACACACACACAAGCACATATTAATGTCACATACCTGATTGGACATGAATGTAGCTATGTATTATGTATGTATGTGTGAGTACAATGAGCTACCGGGTATTGCTGGTGCACCATGTACTCACACAGAGTATATGTACAACACAATCGAGGAGTTACACACACACAACACACACACACACACACACACACACACACACACACACACACACCTGATTGAACATGAATGTAGCTTTGGTAGCTTGTATATCTCATCCTCCAATCCTCAACGTAACAACTGTAAAACCCAGTACCCGTCGCAGACATGTTGACAATCTTGAGTTCCGATGTTAGTTCATTCTCCGATGCACTGCTGTTGATCATAACATCACCCTCACTGGAACAATACTCTACGTCTGGTCCCTCACCCACTGAGTGGTACAGCCAACAGATCTTGAACTGCCGCCAGGTGTTCTTCTCGCCAAATCCGTCTATGAATTCAATCACAAACCCTCCAATCCGTTTTACTACTGCCGCGCAACGCAAGACAACCTCATCTCCTCCTGCACTCACAGACCCGCTGCGAGGATGTTCCGTAAAGACGACAGGTTCAGGAGATACAGCAAAGTCCATGCACACATCTTCTGCTTGTATAACTACGGGAGAATAGAGCGGCATAGTGCGGATGAATTATTACCAAAGTTGTCGAAGAGATGACCCAGAGCTAAGCGTGGAGATGGTGGCTGAACCAAGCAAACGAGGCTTTCCCGCATTTCCGTCGCGGGAACGTTACCCAGTTCACCTAGCTCCTAGCCAATGACATGTACAGTACAGCCTAACAGCTTTAAGCTAACGGTAACCCGCTGCGCAGTACAAGAACGGTAACGACAATTACAAGCATAGTGGAACAAATGCAAGGTTCCTCTATGTCTGTAATAGCTACGGAAAGGCTCCCGGCAGCACAGTTATACAGCTGCTAGCTCAACACAATGCCACGATAGTTCGGTCACTTGTATGTGCTACTCTAGCTTACCTCCTGGAAGAGCGAGAACAGCAGTGAAGAAGCCGAAGAGGAGACGAGTCTTCAAGAATCTCATTTCGCGGGATTAACAGTGGCTGCTTGCTGGATCGGGTTAACTTACGCGGGCCACTGGCAGTACCGGCCACCACAAGAGACTACAGAGGAATATCTCGTCAATTACACTAATAATGATATTCACTTATTCAGTGGAAAACCTACAGCTCTGGCCATCACACCCAGATAATCGCCCCTTGTACGGAGGCGCTAAATTCGCGTGATGCGTTATTGAGCCGGATATGACATAACAACATGATACACAATAATATAATTTGAAATACTATATTTTTAACTCATTGTTACAGATCAATTAATTGGCATGGAGCATATAACAAGCTAGAAAATTATAATTAATATAATTGCTTATAGAGTGAAGGTTTGGAACGTCCACATGCGGGGATTATGGTGTTGGTGCGTGAACAGAGAGTGTATGTGAGTATTTTCAACACTGTTTGGGTTTTGCAGGCTGCCTTCCTCTGTTGATCATGAGAAATGAAAGTGTGTTGTGTCAAGCTGTCTTTGTCCATCCACCATAAGAAATGGAAGCTGGCTTACCATGGAAGGTGGCGGTGGAACATAGCCTTGAGGTAAGGTTGGTGCACTACTGTAGGACTCAGTGACATATCCTGAATGAGGAAGTGAAGTCAATCCCTTGTCTGAGGTTGTTACATGTATTGATCCATTTGTGTGGTCTTCAGATGTGCTGCTAGAGGAACCATCCTCCAAATAGGCTGAATCACTTGATGAAGTATGTTCTGCTGTACATGGGAGAGGTGCAGTGGTATACTGACCAAGCTCGGAGTTCCTCCTTTCAAATTCACCATCATATTGAGTGGCTGTTTCCTCGGTGTTATCAGATGAGATTTCCCAGTAATCTTCTGACGTCTGGAATGACAAAGGTACAAGATGCACCAGTTGGAGGATGTGGGTATAGTGAATCAGATTTACTGATTGTGTGTGTGTGCGTGTGTGTGTGTGTGTGTGTGTGTGTGTGTGTGTGTGTGTGTGTGTGTGTGTGTTTACGTACATGCATGTGTACGTATATGTGTGTGTGTGTGTTTGCGCATGTGTGTGTGTGTGTGTGTGTGTGTGTGTGTGTGTGTGTGTGTGTGTGTGTGTGTGTGTGTGTGTGTATGTGTGTGTGTGTGTGTGTGTGTGTGTGTTTACGTACATGCATGTGTACGTATATGTGTGCGTGTGTGTTTGCGCATGTGTGTGTGTGTGTGTGTGTGTGTGTGTGTGTGTGTGTGTGTGTGTGTGTGTGTGTGTGTGTGTGTGTGTTTACATACATGCATGTGTACGTATATGTGTGTGTGTGTGTGTTTGCGCATGTGTGTGTGTATTTATGTATGAACTATACATGACCATTAATGCATATGTGGAAATGTGTGTGTGTGTGTGTGTGTGTGTGTGTGTGTGTGTGTGTGTGTGTGTTCATGTGCACGTGTACGTGTGTGCGTGCGTGTGTGTGTTTGTGTGTGTTGTGTGTGTGTGTGTGTGTGTGTGTGTGTGTGTGTGTGTGTGTGTGTATGTGTGCGCGCGTGTGTGTGTGTGTGTTCACGTGTATGTGTACATGTGTGCGTGCGTGCGTGTGTTTGTGTGTGTGTGTGTGTGTGTGTGTGTGCGCGCGCGCGTGTGTTTACGTGTGTGCATGTATTATGTATGTTTGGTGTGTGTGCATGTACGTGTACATGTGTACTGTATGTGTTTGCATAACCATGTGATGTGTGTGTTTGCCTGCATCAAGTAAACAAAAAAATCAACAAATCCGAAACTTTTCAAAAATACATTCAATTGATCAAGATATTGAGGAGACATGAAATGCTGAATAAGTAACTAACATCTAGTGTGAGCATCTCTTTGAACTGCTTTTCTTGGATCTTCATCGTTTTGTTTTTCCACAAGAAACAAAGAAGAATCGCAACTATGGCAGTGCATAGCAACACAACAGCTGACACAATCAGTCCAGTATATACTGTTGAGTGAAGAACATAGGATGTTATGTAAATAAATAAAAAAAATAAGATGGAAAGATGTAGTGATGACTTCCACAATGTGTACCAATGAGATAATGGATGGTTGGAATAGGTATGTAATTATTAGACAGTTGGCTGCTATGCATACCAGCCCACACCCACCATGCTAATACAACACTATACACACGTACTTACTTGGGTTGAATGGAACTGGAGGAGGTGCTGTGCGAGGAAAGTGAAACAGTGAAACATCATTCTATTGCTCATGTACTCCTGACGCACACACACACACACACACACACACACACACACACACACACACACACACACACACACACACACACACACACACAACACACACACACACACACACAAAACACACACACACACACTTTTCAACATATGCACTAATGGGCATGTATAGTTCATACATAAATATACACATGCTACAATTTGCACTAGAGCACACTCTCATACATGTACACAAAACACACTCACTAGTAGCAGGTTCTGTCAGTTCAATCATAATATTGCTAACATTTCCAAGTTCAACAACAAGGTCATATTTTTTGGGTACGCTCAAACTGAGGTTCAAAAACTTGATGTCATCTGGAATCAAGTTATCTGGTAGAAAGAAATGAAACTTTCCAACCTTATCACCCCTCAACACTGGACCACTGGACAGTTCAATCATAATGTTGCTAACATTTCCAAGTTCAACGACGTATTTGTATGTTTCGGGCACACTTAAACTAAAGTTCAAAAACTTAATGCCTTCTTGAGTCAAGTTATCCGCAGGAGTATAGCTAAGCTCTCCATCCTCTTCACCCCTCAACACTATACCACTGGACCAAGAGTACCCTTCTCCTGTGAGGTGAGGAATAAGGCAATTTGAGTACTCCTGTAACAATTCATAAGTAAGTACCAATAACCGATTACAGTACCATAACTTAGTACTTATTATTTACACTCACCGGTCTCAGTTAGCTCCATTTCAAGATCAGATTTGGCAGTTTGTTTGTTGGAACCAACAATGACAGTCACTTTGATGCTATTCCTTCTCTCAATTTGCAGGTGATTTGTCACAAAACTGACCTTCGGTAGATCTGGAGGTGGATTAGTGATGTATATCATGCAACAGTGTGATATGAGCCTGGTAAACCAATGCAGTAAAGGTTAGGAGCAAGCATGGCAATGAATTTATGACATATGTAATCCAAAAACAATACACAATGCATACTCAATCACAACACACACACACACACACACACACACACACACACATGCATGCAAACACTAACTATCACCTATCAACTCAATCACAATGGTACTAATATTTCCAAGTTCAACAACAAGGTCATATTTTTCAGGTACGCTCAAACTGAGGTTCAAGAACTTGATGTCATCTCCAGTCAAGTTATCTGGTAGAGTGAAATGAAACTCTCCGACCTTTTCACCCCTCAACACTGGACCACTGGACCAAGAGTACCCTTCTCCTGTGAGGTGAGGAATAAGGCAGTTTGAGTATCCTTATAACAATTCATAGGTACGTACCTACTGTATGTATGTGTGTGTTAAGTGAAGTACAGAGTTTATTCTCTCTAAAATGATGAAATATAACAGATTATCATTTAAGTATTATTCTTGCCCACTGCACATACATACCAGTCTCAGTTAGTTCTATTTCAAAATCAGATTTGGCAGTTTGGTTGTCGGAACCAACGATTACAAAGTGGACAGTCACATTGATGTTATTCCCTCTCTCATATTTCAGGTGTTCTTCCACAAAACTGACCTTCGGTAGATCTGGAGGTGGATTAGTGATGTATATCATGCAAGCAGTACATTGTAATATGAGCCTGGTGAACCAATAGAGTAAAGGTTAGGAGCAAGCATGGCAATGAATTTATGACATATGTAACCTGAAAACAATACACCATGCACACTCAATCACAACACACACACAAAACACACACACACATACACACACACACACATGCATGCAAACACTAACTATCTGCACCTGGTTTGATCAATTCAATCACAATGGTGCTAATATTTCCAAGTTCAACAACGTGGTCATATTGTTTGGGTACGCTCAAACTGAGGTTCAAGAAATTAATGTCACCTCGAATCAAGTTATCTGGTAGAGTGAAATGAAACTCTCCGACCTTTTCACCCCTCAACACTGGACCACTGGGCCAAGAGTCCCTTTCTCCTGTGAGGTGAGGAATAAACAATACGAGTGCCCATGTAACCATTCATAAATATGTACGTACATACCCAATAGAATGTGTATGTGTGCAAAGTGTAGTAGTTTACTCTCTATGAATTAACAGTATAATACAGTTACTGTAGTTACTGTACAACATATTACCGTGTACCTACTGTACATACATACCAGTCTCAGTCAGTTTCATTTCAAAATCATATCTGGCAGATTGGTTATTGGAACCAACAATGACAAACTGGACAGTAACGTTCTGTCCCTTTTCAATCTGGAGCTGATTAGTCATGAGGCTGACTCTGGGTGGATCTGGGAGTGGATGAGTGTGAAAGACTGTGAATCGTTTGACAGGTAATAAATTGACTGGTTTGAGGGTATTATATGAAAGGTATGGGACTACCTATATCAATGTTATGTTGTACTTAAAACAAGACTGTATCCAATTGTACATATGCCTGAATTTACACACACACACATACACACGCGGGTACATATGCACACAGACACACATACACATGCGCACACACACACAGACACACATACACATGCGCACACACACACACACACACACACACACACACACACACACACACAAACACACACACACACACACACAAACACACACACACACACACATGTTGTGCACACACCTTCAAAGTCACAGAAATGATAATCGGAAAAATCAAAATGTGGACGGTAAACGTTGCTATTATGATATATGAGAATGGGATTAACAGCACAGGACCCCATTTCCGGCTGAAATATTCCATTGCGAATATTACTTCCACTTTCTGGCCTATAAATTGCAGTATTCTACAAAGATAAGAGTGATAATGTATAATAATACAGTACAGTTAAATCTGCCCCAATAAAAACTTATGTATAAATATATAGTATGAATTATCACTATATGCGTAATATGTAAGTCTCAATTGTTAATATTTTATCCAAAGGTTGGTTCTAATGTTTAGATATAACAATAAAAGCAATGTTCTGTAAATCGAAAGAGCATAATATTATGCATACACATACACTACATACATTTACACACTGAGCTCACCAAGTAATCAAAGAGGCCAGATCTCTTGTAGGCATATTCAAATGTGGAATATTTTATACCCTGCAGTGTCTCTCTGGTTACTTCAACCCTGTTATCACAGAGGTAAACCATTCTAACATAGTCTACAAGGCTATAGC
>OZ026555.1:4362294-4389794 GCA_964020155.1 Chondrilla cf. caribensis | reverse complement strand
TGGGGCTCCACATTTAGTAGAACGCTGGATCACAAACCCTCCAATCTGTTCCACTTCTGCAGCACAATGTAAGACTACATCAGATCCTGTGTTCACAGATACATTGTGAGGATGTTCCGTGAAGACAACGGGCTCAGGAGAGACAACAAAGTCCTTGCACACATCTTGTGCTAGAGTGACTACAACTATTGGGAAGATGGGGAAAGATCCCAAATTATATTAATTAGAACAAAGAGGACAAGTGTTGTGTTACACCCACATTGTTATTCTTTAACTCATCTTCCATAATAGTTAAAATGAGTTTGATAATAATCTCATTAACTTCAGTTATCATATCTGCATTGTTTATATACATATATATGAGAGTAATGAATAGAAAATAAGCTCATTCATGTACAGGATGATCGGAATTTCTGAGATGACCAAATTAAATTAGATATTTAATCAGTTCATATACTAAAAGCATGGTGTGTTTCTTTGCAGTAGGTATTTTCTATGTAATGTTTGGGATTCAGCTAAAATTAATCATTCTTGTAGATGTACAACTACGTTTTTGACATTTGTTGATTTGCAGCCTTTTTTGTATGACTCATGCTTAGGAATAATAAGAATTAGTAATAACCTTATAATTAGGGCTGGGAATTGTTGTAATTTTCAAATCGATTGACTCCACTTTGTAAAATACACAACTCACATCCAAGGATTGATGTTGAGGGGATGATGGTATCCTGGCTGGATTGATTGTGCAAAGACAATGCAGCAACCTTGATGTTAATCACTGATGTAATTTCTGATTGAGTAGTAAATGTGTCCTCATAACAGAGCTTCTTCACGGTGACATTCTCCAGAGGTGAATCAGGTGAACTTATATTCTCCAGGACAACCTGATACTGCAGTTCGTTCTCTTTGAGTCCACCCAGGTGGTCCGGTTTCTCCCAACAGAATTTCATGCTAGCTGAGAACTCTGTCTCGTTGTGCCTAGCAACAGTCACAGATGGATACTGGAGACCCACCACAGGATTGACACAACCTGAAGAATTTGCAAGACAAATATCCTGTGAAAGCTCTGGTATATGTGATAGCTCCGGTTGTATGTTATATACTGGAGTAAGGATATTATTGGCTTTAATGTATACCAACACTTTTGCTTTGCCCTCAAAAACAATCAAGCCAAAGTGTATGTATGCTACATCCCTACCAGAGGTATGTACTTCAGCTATTACAAATAGTACCAATTAGTCTAAGGGTGAAAATGAATTATTTATATATAGTGATACTAAATAATAATAGTGACTTGTATTAGCATGTGCATGTCCCATGTTTGCTTCAGACCTGAATGTGTGTGCGTGAGTGCATGTGAGTGCATGTGTGTGTGTATGTGTGTGAGTGTGGGTGCGTGGGTGTGGGTATGTATGTGTGGGTGTCAGTTTCATAATTTTCATACAAATGAATGATTTCCTACTCTTTGAAATCCAAGGATCATACATACGTACATACATATGATCTAATAGTTAATTCTAAGCAATAAATTCATAATATAAATTGTAATTAATGTTCATTGAACTAATCTCTAGGTGTGGATATTACTCATGAGGTGTTTACATCACTCACCATATGGTAGTACCCTGTATGTGATGGACAGTGATGTGTTCTCGTGGTGAGTGTAGCACACATAGGTCTGAACACCTGTTGCTGCTTCCAGTGAATAATCGTGTGTGTCAGACCGAGAGCCGTTGATGTACCATTCATACCAGACACTGCCTTCCTCATGGTCTGGATCACTATGACATGCCAGTAGAGGTAATGTGCTGGAACCATTGTAGTAATAGGTCCTCTTCTGAGATGAGGTTACTGTAATGCCTGGATGGATACAAAGAATAGCAAGGAAGTAGATACATGATGGTGCATATCTGCATACATACGTATGTATAGTGAAGTATGTACATACGTATATAGTATCTAAGCATGTACATTGTATGTACGTAAGTCTGTATTATACGTATGTACATACTATATAATATAGGAAGGTATGGGGAGGAATATGAAATATGATCCTATATATATCCCATGAAAACACAGAACACAATGTTATAGTTTGAAATAAAGAAAGGTACATTGCATACAGGTATGTATCTATGGATGCACATATTTACACATGCATGTCAGTAACCCATAAGTGTGGATCCCTGAGGGTGAACCCGAGGCTATCTACTCCTGTTACCTATAGGATATCCACACCCTGCATAACTCTGCATGGCGGGGAGGGTATCATTATAACGTTTCCCAGCAACCAGCATTCTGTGTAGAAATCGACCTCTATGGGAATGAATGAATGAATTTGATATTGCTTACAAACATCTGATTCAATACCACTAACCAGGTTGATGAAGTGTCAAATTGAATTCCATTGAATGTCTTCCTCCCAGTGATGACACACATTCGTAACTACCTTCATCAGTGACAGATGTAACATTGAATCTCAGAACACTTGGTATCAATGAGGTGTAACGATCTGAACTGGTGGGGAGAGGTTCATTGTTGTGGAACCAAGTTAGACTGCTGTTGCTGCTGAACAGTGAGCTGCAATTCATCTCAACCACTTCACCCATGGATGCTACAACAGTACTAGCTTTGGAGTTGTCAAGATCATCTATAAACAGTCATGTATACAGAAATCAATGTAAATATACGCATTTTGCTTCCTGGTTATAATGGGTGGATCACAAGAAGAGTGTGTGTGTACTAAACCATGTCAGTAATATACAGCGCCTGGTCACCATGAAGACATAGTCAAGTTCTATTATTGTTTACGTACTGTAACAGTGGAACTGTTTAATGTGGTCACCCATGGTACCACATTTCTCTTGGTTATATTGGATAGATGGATTATACAATTACACTACAATTGAAGTATAAGTATTCAATAACATGGTAAATACGTATGTACGTATGTTGGGATTCAATCAGAGAGTCTACTATTTAGACAGGTGACCTTTGTAGGGAGGTTGTCGCTTGTACAGTCTCACACAAACACACAAGCAGACACACACACACATACACACACACACATACACACACACACACACACACACACACACACACACACACACACACACCTGATTGAACATGAATGTAGCTTTGGTAGCTTGTATATCTCATCCTCCAATCCTCAACGTAACAACTGTAAAACCCAGTACCCGTCGCAGACATGTTGACAATCTTGAGTTCCGATGTTAGTTCATTCTCCGATGCACTGCTGTTGATCATAACATCGCCCTCACTGGAACAATACTCTACGTCTGGTCCCTCACCCACTGAGTGGTGCAGCCAACAGATCTTGAACTGCCGCCAGGTGTTCTTTGTCCCATACTGACATGGTGGATATCTACACTTAGAATGCTGGATCACAAACCCTCCAATCTGTTCCACTTCTGCAGCACAACGTAAGACTACATCAGATCCTGTGTTTACAGATCTGCTGCGAGGATGTTCCGTGAAGACAACGGGCTCAGGAGAGACAACAAAGTCCTCGCACACATCTTGTGCTAGAGTGACTACAACTATAAGGAAGATGGGGAAAGAGCCAAAATTATATTGAGTAGAACAAAGAGGACAAGTGTTGTGTTACACCCACATTATTATTCTTTAACTCATCTTCCATAATAGTTAAAATGAGTTTGATAATAATCCGATTAACTTCAGTTATCATATCTGCATTGTTTATATATTATGTATATATGACAGTAATGAATTAAAAATAAGTTCATTCATGTACAGGATGATCGGAATTTCTGAGATGGCCAAATTAAATTCGATATTCTATTAGTTCATATACTAAAAGCATGGTGTGTTTCTTTGCAGTAGGTATTTTCTGTGTAATGTTTGGGATTCAGCTAATATTAATCATTCTTGTTGATGTATGGCTATGTTTTTGACATTTGTTGATTTGCAGCCATTTTTCATGAGTAATTTCACCCATCACAGGCTTCTTCCAGAAAGAACAAACACAACATTCATTTAAGGTAAACATGTGAAAGTTGTCAGACATGTTGGTCATATTTCTTAAGTTTATAGTTGTAGGACCATTGTTTAACACATCTATGGTGATATTCAAACAATTCTTTTCACAAATTAATCATCCGTGCAATGCTTCACCCATCACGGGCTTCTTCTGGGAAGAAGCCTGTGATGGGTGAAATGTTGCACAAATGAGTAATTTCACCTATCACAGGCTTCTTCCAGAAAGAAGACTCATAATTCTCCTTCTTTGTGATTCTTCACACTTCTTCCAGGAAGAAGCCCATGATAGATGAAACATTGCACATAAATTTTGTGAAAGAATTGTTTGAATAGTACTATTATATAGATGTGTTAAACAACTTATAGTCCTACAACTACAGAGAAATTCACTAAACTGTAAGGTGCATTTTGAAGTAGAGGAAGCTTAAGGTCTTGACTAATTGCATGTAAGCTAGGTTACTCTTTTGTATGCATGGGTTATCAATCATGTCCTAATACTTGGTTATGGATACCACAGATAATAATGTGGAGCAGGTTAATATATATAATACTTTTTAATGCTCTTTTTAGATAAAATGCATATCTAAGATTTGTGATCAACCATGCATTATAATGACAATAATTTAGACCCATACATAAAACACTTTTCAATAGTGAATGTGGTACTGGACACACATTTTTCACTGAATAGTTCAGTGGTACAGGATTACCTATACACTTTCACTAGAAAATGATGCATGGCCCAGCATGGGCATACGGAATTATGAGGATATGCCGCATATTCCCTAGTAACACCGGGACTGGTGTCAGAATTCATACAATAAGTTAGTATAACTGCATGCATGATACAGTCTGCCGTGCATGGAAAACAATTCTGGAATACGTTGAGTTGTAAGTTTCCAATAGTCACTAAGAGATGTACCATACATGCAAACAGATTCACAGTTACAATTACACGAACTGCGCGTTTCACTAAGTGAAAGAAACGACGGTTCGACGTGTAATTCGAGTTTTACTCACCGAATAGCAGGCTGGAGATAAGGGAATGTCCGAATAACTTCGAGACCATATCTTTTATAACTTTAATTTCATACGTAGCACAGGGCCAAGTCCGCGGATAGGGAATATACTTCGTACCGTCCGACTAACTCCTGCGAGCGTTGGAACGAAACGACGACCTGCATAATATTAAATTCAGTAATTTGATGACATCATGGCGGTGCGGGTTTGCACTACCTCATTCGCCGGAAACCACTCCGTCTGACGGATAACCCACGCACAGTAGCTATTAAACATGTATTGTACGTGCATGTAGATTATAATTTAATTCATCATGCATGATCATGCATCAATAAAGTAAACGTGTAGATGCTCTCCTACGCAATAGGTTAGTATACATTATAGGATTCAGCGCAGTTGAGACAGCTACACCAAATAAGAGCTAACAAACAATGGTACTATGTATTCCGTGTTCTGATAGTGAGGGTGCTATCGGCAGGATGTAACATACGGACTTAGGTACTACATGAACACAACATCAATAAATCCACCTATACACTAAGAAAGAAAGAACTGATTTCCGAGCCATTCAGGGAAAATGATAGCGAACATTATCGACGGCTGTCTACAAGCGCCATCTTGGGAGTTGGTCATGTGATACCTGTATTACACAACCGCCCGAAGCAACGCGTCACTCACAGAAGCCTGATTTGTTATCAAACAAAGACTAGCAAAAACGATCGAAACGTGGCGAGATTTTGAAGTAGCTGCAGGGAGGAGCTTTTCGCCGTAAATAGACAAATTCGCGCTAGATGCTATTGAAGAATTTTACAGGTTGTGCCCGATTTGTCTCACTGGCAAATGCAGTTAGTTCACCGGTCTGTTCTCCAGGCAGTTTCAGCTCCGCAAATGGCATTTTCACATTCTCCTCGCGCGCCGATCAAAACACTTATTTGATTTTATGGATAAGTTCGATGGAAATCTCTAAAAAAAAATCATAGGTTTTCCAGTGAACTCAACCATAAGATATCGCTTAGCCAAATCGTAGATCTTCCATGGCAGAACAGCACTTATTTGATTTATTGACATTCAATTAAGTAGTCATTAATTATTATTAGTATATTTGCTGGACCACCCAGAAACTGCTTGCATGCAGCTCTAATATGTGTCCCATTATGCTCTCGCAATCGGCTGCTGGGAAATCGACTGCAGCTCTCTATAATATACTCATTCGATGTTTTTCGATGTACATACACATGGTGTGTGTGTGTGTGTGTGTGTGTGTGTGTGTGTGTGTGTGTGTGTGTATGTGTAAGCGCACGTGTGTTGTGTGCATGCTGTGCGTGTGTGTGTGCATTGGTACTGCCACAATAATATTACGGTTTTACTCATGTCACATGTCTCAGAGGTCATGATATTATGACATGTGATGACAATTTTAAAAAGTGGCAAGAAAACTTACTGCTGTAGCACACCTACGTAGGATACAACTAACTTGTGTCCTTGCATCGACAATTTATACCGAGTATGTATGCATAGTCCAATACAAAAATAATGTACACAATAGAAGTGTTCATGCACTCGTTTCCTGCCTGGTTCTCAATCAATTAATCATAAAAATGAAATGTTTTTGTGACTAGTACTCTGTTTCCCATGCACAAATAACAGGCCTGTTCTCCAGCACTTAATTAGATCTATTGATGTCTATCGTTCATGTGCATGCATGTGTATATATTGTGTGTGTATGTGCGTGCGTACGTTCGTGAGTGCGCGCACACACGTGTGTGCATTGTGTGTGTGTACATTGTGTGTGTGTTTTTGTGCATGTACATATGTCTACTGCACGCATGCGTGTGTGTATCTTAAACATATGTAACTACATAACATCTAAGATAACTCTTGGAACTGCTTTCCTTGGATCTTCAACTTCTTGTTTTTCCACAAGAAACAAGCAAGAATCAAAATTATTACAGCGGTGGCAGTGCATAATAACACAACAGCTGACACAATCAGTCCAGTATATACTGTTGAGTGAAGAACATAGGATGTTATGTAAATAAATAAAATAATAAGATGAAAAGATGTAGTGATGACTTCCACAAAGTGTACAAATGAGATAATGGATGGTTGGAATAGGTACGTATGTAATTATTTGACAGTCGGAATGTACAGGTCATGCTCGTTATGCATACCAGCTCACACCCACCATGCTAATACAACACTATACACTCGTACTTACTTGGGTTGAATGGAACTGGAGGAGGTGCTGTGTGCTGTGCTGTGGAAAGTGAACCAAAAAGTGACCGTTAGTTTTTATCTATGAGCAAAGATTTTAAATCATTCCACTGCTCGCATACTCTACATCCAAATCCTGCAATATGCATGTGTTCCTCACACACGTACACACATCCATATAATGTACTAACAGGCATGTAGTGTACATCTACACACACACACACACACACACACACAATCACCACAAACAATTAATTGAGGTTACCAGCTTATTTGAACACACTTCCAACAAATTTACTAACAGCCATGTACTGTTCATACATAAATACACATGTGGTAAATTTGCACTGGAGCACGCACACACACATGTACACTCACTAGTAGCAGGTTCTGTCAGTTCAATCGTAATGTTGCTAACATTTCCAAGTTCAACGACGTATTTGTATGTTTCGGGCACACCCAAACTAAAGTTCAAAAACTTGATGTCATCTCCAGTCAAGTTTTCTGATAGAGTAAAGCTAAACTCTCCGACCTTTTCACCCCTCAACACTATACCACTGGACCAAGAGTACCCTTCTCCTGTGAGGTGAGGAATAAGGCAATTTTAATTCCCTTTGCAACAATTCATAAGTATGTACCTACTGTATGTATGTGTGTGATAAGTTAAGTACAGAGTTTATTCTCTCTGAAATGATAAAATATAACAGATTATCATGTATGTATTATTCACCCTCACTGCACATACATACCAGTCTCGGTTAGTTCTATTTCAAAATCAGATTTGGCAGTTTGGTCGGAACCAACGATTACAAACTGGACAGTCACATTGATGTTATTCCCTCTCTCATATTTCAGGTGTTCTTCCACAAAACTGACCTTCGGTAGATCTGGAGGTGGATTAGTGATGTGTATCATGCAAGAGTGCACAAAAGTACATTGTAATATGAGCCTGGTAAACCAATAGAGTAAAGGTTAGGAATAAGCATGGCAATGAATTTATGACATATGTAACCTGAAAACAATACACCATGCACACTCAATCACAACACACACACACACACACACACACACACACACACACACACACACACAGACTCAGCATATAAACACTAGCTATCACCTGGTTTGGTCAATTCAATCACAATTCTGCTAATACTTCCAAGTTCAACAACGTGGTCATATTTTTTGGGTACGCTCAAACTGAGGTTCAAGAAATTGGTGTCATCTCCAGTCAAGTTATCTGGTAGAGAAAAATGAAACTCTCCGACCTTTTCACCACTCGACACTGGACCACTGGACCAAGAGTACCCTTCTCCTGTGAGGTGAGGAATAAGGCAATTTGAGGAATAAGCTATACGAGTGCCTATGTAACCATTCATATAAATATGTACATACCCAACAGAATGTATACGTGTGTAGAGTGTAGTAGTTTACTCTCTCCGAATTAACAGTATAATACAGTAGTTATTGTACAACAAATTACCATGTACCTACTGTACATACATACCAGTCTCAGTCAGTTCCATTTCAAAATCATATCTGGCAGATTGGTTGTCGGAACCAACGATGACAAAGTGGACAGTAACGTTCTGTCCCTTTTCAATCTGGAGCTGATTAGTCATGAGGCTGACTCTGGGTGGATCTGGGAGTGGATTAGTGATGTATATGCAAGAGTGTACCACAGTACAGTGTGATATGAGCCTGGTAAACCAATACAGTAGACTCTGTTGATCTGACACTTTATGTGTGTGCATGAATTGTGATTAGCATAATAGATATGCAAGGACTCTGTATATATCTCACAAACCTTCAAAGTCGCAAAATCTATAATCTGAGGCATCCACATGGGGACGAAAGAGTTTGTAGTCGAGATGTGGGTACACAAGAATTGCACAGGATCGGATCACTGTATCTGGATAGATGATCTCAGGGTGACCGGCAATTGCTGCTTCGATCCCCATTTCTTGTTTGGTGAAGACTATTGAACTTCCTTCATCATAAACAAAGAACGTCTTCACATTCTGCAGATTGAATAAGCATCACTCTTTTCTCTATCTCACTAGGTGTATGAATGTGTGTTTGTGTGTGTGTGTGTGTGTGTGTGTGTGTGTGTGTGTGTGTGTGTGTGTGTGTGTGTGTGTGTGTGTGTGTGTGTGTGTGTGTGTGTGTGTGTGTGTGTGTGTGTGTGTGTGTGTGTGTGTGTGTGTGTGTGTGTGCCTCACACACATAGCCTATGCTGTATGTAGTCCTGACACGTCCACTCACAAGTTTAGAAGTAGGAAAGGGGTACTTCATACTATATTCAAAAGTTGCTCTTGGAACTGTCCACAACACGTCATAGCTGAACCTCTCATTGTGGCACATGTACACAGCATGGTAGTTTCTACTATACCTTGTTACCGTGGGTAACCAGGGTAGCACGGGATCCTGGACTAACAGTGACATCTTCGTCTTCCCACAGGAATCTTTGATATCAAGGGGCACCCCTGAACACCAGAGGAAAGAGGTCGTCTGGCACGTGATGGTATCATATTCAGAAAACAGCCCCTTCACACACGCCATCACCCCATATCATATACCCCAAGGGGATCTCAACTGTAAATGTCACCCCATAAAAACTATTTTCTTATCACAACATGTTTTCTTAGGCTATTTCCTACTATCCCTGTATAATTATTATAGTCTGGCTACTTCACACAATGTCATACAGTTCTACTTTACACATTCATTTTGACTACTCTACACATAGTACAGTATATGCAATACTTTACTGTCATGTACATACATTACATGTGTACTACGTATGTGTAAGAGTATGTTCACTCCCCTCCACAACTCACATCCAAGAATTGATGTTGAGGGGATGATGGTATCCTGGCTGGATTGATTGTGTAAAGACAATGCAGCAACCTTGATGTTAATCACTGATGTAATTTCTGATTGAGTAGTAAATGTGCCCTCATAACAGAGCTTCTTCACGATGACATCCTCCAGAGGTGAATCAGGTGAATTTATTCTCTCCAGGACAACTCGATACTGCAGTTCGTTCTCTTTGAGTCCACCCAGGTGGTCCGGTTTCTCCCAACAGAAGTTCATGCTAGCTGAGAACTCTGTCTCGTTGTGCCTAGCAACAGTCGCAGATGGATACTGGAGACCCACCACAGGATTGACACAACCTGTTGAGTTTGCAAGACAAATATCCTGTCACTTGTTTTATTCTAGAGTATGTATGTCCATAAATATGCACATTATACTAAATGAGATTTAATACAATAATACGATAGCAATAAATACAGTAATGATTGTGTGTGTACATTAGTTATTGTAAATTCTCAATATAGGAAATATCCATGACCGCAATATGACTCACCATATGGTAGTACCCTGTATGTGATGGACAGTGATGTACCCTTGTGGTGAGTGTAGCACACATAGGTCTGAACACCTGTTGCTGCTTCTACTAAAGAATTGTGTGTATCAGACCGAGAGCCGTTGATGTACCATTCATACCAGACACTGCCTTCCTCATGGTCTGGATCACTACGACATGCCAGAAGAAGCAATGTGCTGGAACCATTGTAGTAATAGGTCCTCTTCTGAGATGAGGTTAATGTAATGCCTGGATGGATACAAAGAATAGTAAGGAAGTAGATACATGGTGCATATCTGTACACATATAGTATAGGAAGTGAGAAGAGGAAGAGGAAGAGGAGGAGGAAGTTGGTGCATGTGTATGAACATTTATGAAGTGGTCTGTGACATGCTTGAACAGTTGTTACAAAATACTACATGCACTGCATGTTGAATGTACTGTAGCATTTGCTTTGGGTGTACTGTACTCATATACGTACCTAATTTTGCTGCAGTAATTTTCAATTCCATTGAATGTCTTCCTCCCAGTGATGACACACATTCATAACCACCTTCATCAGCGACAGAAGTAACATTGAATCTCAGAACACTTGGTGTCGATGAGGTGTAGCGATCTGAACTGGTGGGGAGAGGTTCGTTGTTGTGGAACCAAGTTAGACTGCTGTTGCTGCTGAACAGTGAGCTGCAATTCATCTCAACCGCTTCACCCATGGACGCTACAACTGTACTAACTTGAGAGTTGTCAGGATCATCTATAAACAGTCATGTATACAGACTGTAAATGCATATAATATTATGCATGTTGAACCTAACAAGTAATTCAAATTGAGGTCATCGATCCCCCCTGCAGCTGCACTGGAATAACATGGGTCTCTATTTATAGGTTTAGAAGAACATCTACTGATGATATAATGCTCGGCAAGGCTGTTGCACTTGAACACTAGCCTAATTTCTAATTCTCAATTTTGAAATTGGTCATCTTTTCATACAATATGAATTAATAATTCACTGTTGTGGTTATGCAAAGGAACACATTATAATATCTAACTGGCATATGATATCTGTTTTTCTCATCTCAAATATTATGCAATTATGCATGATATGATGGTGATTAGTCATTGTAGGCTCCACCTTTAATTTTTATAAATTTAATAATTTTAATTAATGATTTAGAATAGGTCAGCCGGACCAGACTAGAAACAACCCAGGTTCCTGCTATACTGCAAATGCAATTTTTATATATAACACTTGATAGTGGTATTAGTAACCATAATTTATTGGCAGTTGGTCAATACAGAGCATGTTGAAAGGAGCTAAAGAATCTCACGGAGAAGGTTACTTTTGAAAGGAGGAGACCCTCTGTCTTTAACAATGAAATTGATCCACAACCATAAAACCGACTAAATTACCCATGGCTACTGGAGGATGAAGTTCCACCTGGTTGATTGACCATTGATGTGACCATTGTGTATGTTCTGTGAATAAAATTTGCAAGAAGTACGTTAGTAATATAGGTTTGTGCAATCATAAGGTGCATACGAACATGTCTACAACATAATATGTTACGTTTTGTTGAATAAATCTACCACCTGGTTGTTGGGGCTTGGTAATTCCGGTTGTCATTAGTGAACAGCAACCTTGACCAATGTGACACTTGAAATTAAACACTGAGTTATGCTTAAAGCTTTGAAAACTCTCCAACGTAATGTTTATATTCCCAAGGTGGCCCATGGTATACAACAGGTGAACCATCATTGGAACAGATTTGAGACAAAATAATTCAAACAGCAAACATTCCATCACGGTTGCAGACATGTGTGCATACATATTTCGTGGGAGGATTCGTATAATATTATGCACATGTGTTGAGTACAATGAGCTACTGGGTATTGCTGGTGCACCATGTACTCACACAGAGTATATGTACAAAACTATCAAGGAGTTACACATGTACACATGCACGCACGCACGCACACACGCATGCATGCACGTGCGCGCACACACACACACAAGCACATAATGTCACATGCCTGATTGGACATGAATGTAGCTATGTATTATGTATGTATATGTGTCACTGAGTACAATGAGCTACCGGGTATTGCTGGTGCACCATGTACTCACACAGAGTACATGTACAACACAATCGAGGAGTCACACACACACACACACACACACACACACACACACACACACACACACACACACACACACACACACACACACACACACACACACACACACACCTGATTGGACATGAATGTAGCTTTGGTAGCTTGTATATCTCATCCTCCAATCCTCAACGTAACAACTGTAAAACCCAGTACCCGTAGCAGATATGTTGACAATCTTGAGTTCCGATGTTAGTTCACTCTCCGATGCACTGTCGCTGATCGTAACATCACCCTCACTGGAACAATACTCCACGTCTGGTCCCTCACCCACTGAGTGGTACAGCCAACAGATCTTGAACTGCCGCCAGGTGTTCTTCTCGACAAATCCGTCTATGAATTCAATCACAAACCCTCCAATCCGTTTTACTACTGCCGCGCAACGCAAGACAACCTCATCTCCTCCTGCACTCACAGACCCGCTGCGAGGATGTTCCGTAAAGACGACAGGTTCAGGAGATACAGCAAAGTCCATGCACACATCTTCTGCTTGTGTAACTGCGGGAGAATAAAGTGACAGGCTGCGTCATTGGTGGAGTTTTATAGTTGTGTTGAAGCATAGATACTCAGAGTCTATACTACGCGAAGGTGATGAATAGTGCGGAGGAATAATGTTGTCGAAGAGATGACCCAGAGCTAAGCGTGGAGATGGTGGCTGAACCAAGCAAACGAGGCTTTCCCGCATTTCCGTCGCGGGAACGTTACCCAGCTCTCCTAGCTCCTAGCCAATGACAGTATAGCCTAACAGCTTCAAGATAACGGTAACCCGCTGCGCAGTACAAGAACGGTAACAACAATTACAAGCATGGTGGAACAAATGCAAGGTTCCTCTATGTCTGTAATAGCTACGGAAAGGCTCCCGGCAGCACAGTTATACAGCTGCTAGCTCAACACAATGCCACGATAGTTCGGTCACTTGTATGTGCTACTCTAGCTTACCTCCTGGAAGAGCGAGAACAGCAGTGAAGAAGCCGAAGAGGAGACGAGTATTCAAGAATCTCATTTCGCGGGATTAACAGTGGCTGCTTACTGGATCGGGTTAATTTACGCGGGCCACTGGCAGTACCGGCCACCACAAGAGACTACAGAGGAATATCTCGTCAATTACAGTAATAATGATATTCACTTATTCAGTGGAAAACCTAGTCTGGCGTAGCCGACCCTTGATCCGCCATTTTATTTTGTTGAGGCGGAGAAAGGGTCTGGGGACATTGCTATTCGGTAACGGTGAAATGTCGGACGTTGAACCCGACACTTTTACGGAATGACCTTTACATAATGTACGGAAATATACAAAGGTTTACAAAGTATACAATCGTTAGCGGAGTTCGTAGCATGCAGTCATTGTGAGGTACTCTTTGAAGTCGGTTTCTTCGTTTAGGGTTCAGCCCAGAACTTGAAGTTTCTTACTCCGAAGCAGTTTTATGTTAGGGTTGGTCAGCGCGCACTTGATCGCCGTAGGATTAGTTTGTCCCCAGGTTCCAGCAATTTTAAGGCTCTTAATCTGTTAATGGCTTATTCAAATCTTCTCTTCTGATCAGCCATCAAAGCAGATAGGGGGAACCCACACGCTGTGCGCGTGGCTCTTTCTATCTCGTAAATATAATCAAAGGCGAAGGACAAAAGAGCCGTTACTATTGTTTTTTCATCGAAGCCTGTTGGAAGTCTAGCAAAACGTCGTTTTCTTCTAGTATCGCGATAGACGCTTTCTACTGTGGTTTTTCAGTGTTGTGACGAGTGTCTTGAGTTTGCTAAAGGAATGTATTTGCATGACTGCTGCGATCGCCATTTTACTAATTATGTTGCATTCGACCACGCCCCTACGCTACCACTATTGAATGGCAATGTCCCCAGACCCTTTCTCCGCCTCAACAAAATAAAATGGCGGATCAAGGGTCGGCTACGCCAGACTATGGAAAACCTACTGAAACGAGGTCAAAGCTCTGGCCATCACACCCAGATAATCGCCCCTTGTACGGGGCGCTAAATACGGGATACGTTATTGAGCCGTATATGACATAACAGCATGATACACATTATAATTTGGAATATATAATACATGTATATTTTTCAACTCATTGTTACGGATCAATAATTAATTGGCATGGAGCATATAACAAGTTAGTAAATTATAATTATAATTGATATAATGGCTTATAGAGTGAAGGTTCGGAATGTCCACATGCGGGGATTATGGTGTTGGGGTGTGAACAGAGAGTGTATGTGAGTATTTCCAACATTGTTTGGGTTTTGCAGGCTGCCTTCCTCTGTTGATCATGAGAAATGAAAGTGTGTTGTGTGTATGTGTGTGTGTGTGTTTGTGTGAAATTAACTTGGGTGTGGGTGTTGGGGTATCCAGGTTGAGGGATGCTTACAAGGATTACTCAAATGTTTCTTGTTAAGCCTTGGCTCCGTCGAGCTGTCTTTGTCCATCCACCATAAGAAATGGAAGCTGGCTTACCATGGAAGGTGGTGGTGGAACGTAGCCTTGAGGTAAGGTTGGTGCACTACTGTAGGACTCAGTGACATATCCTGAATGAGGAAGTGAAGTCAATCCCTTGTCTGAGGTTGTTACATGTATTGATCCATTTGTGTGGTCTTCAGATGTGCTGCTAGAGGAACCATCCTCCAAAAGGGTGGAATTACTCGATGAAGTATGTTCTGCTGTACATGGGAGAGGTGCAGTGATATATTGACCAAGCTCGGAGTTCCTCTTTCCAAATTCACCATCATATTGAGTGGCTGTTTCCTCGGTGTTATCAAATGAGATTGCCCAGTAATCTTCTGACTTCTGGAATGACAAAGGTACAAGGTGCACCAGTTGGAGGATGTGGGTATAGTGAATCAGATTTACTGATTACGTGTGTGTGTGTGTGTGTGTGCGCGCGCGCGTGTGTGTACATGTGTGCGTGTGCGTGTGTGCGTGTGTGCGCGCGCGCGCGTGTGTGTGTGTGTGTTAGTGTGCGCGTGTGTGTACATGTGTGCGTGTGCGTGTGTGTGTGTGTGTGCACGTGTGTACATGTGTGTGTGTGCATGTGTGTGTGTGTGTGTGTGTGTGTGCATGTGTGTGTGTGTGTGTGTGTGTGTGCATGTGTGTGTGTGTTTACGTGTGTGCATGCATACGTATGCATGTGTGGTGTGTGCGCATGTACGTGTACATTTGTACTGTATGTGTTTGCATAACCATGTGATGTGTGTGTTTGCCTGCATCAAGTAAACAAAAAAATTCCCGCACATCCAAAACATTTCAAAAATACATTCAACTGATCAAGATATTGAGGAGACATGAAATGCTGATAAGTAACTAACATCTAGTGTGAGCATCTCTTTGAACTCCTTTTCTTGGATCTTCATCTTTTTGATTTTCCACAAGAGACAAGCAAGAATCGCAACTGTTACAGCAGTGGCAGTGCATAGCAGCACAACAGCTGACACAATCAGTTCAACTATTAAGTGTAGAATATATAGTACGTATGTCATATACACATTTTATATTAACATATTATGGGATGCCTTATGCATATTAATCATAAGTAAATAAAAGTAGTGAGATGGAAAGATGTAGTGATGACTTCCACAAAGTGTACAAATGAGATAATGGATGGTTGGAATAGGTATGTAATTATTCGACGATCGGAATGTACATGTTGCCATGTTCACTATGCATACCAGCCCACACCCACCATGCTAATACAACACTATACACACATACTTACTTGGGTTGGTTGGAACTGGAGGAGTTGCTGTGCGAGGAAAGTGAAACAGTGAAACATCATTCTATTGCTCATGTACTCCCGTAATATGCATGTGCTCCTTACACACACACACACACACACACACACACACACACACACACACACACATACACACACACACACACACACACACACACACACACACACACACACACACACACACACACACACTTCCACACACTTCCACATATGCACTAATGGACATGTATATTTCATACATAAATATACACATGCTGCAATTTGCACTAGAGCACACTCTCATACACAAACACACTCACTAGTAGCAGGTTCTGTCAGTTCAATCGTAATATTGCTAACATTTCCAAGTTCAACGACATATCTATATGTTTTGGGCACACCCAAACTAAAGTTCAAAAACTTGATGTCTTCTCGAGTCAAGTTATCTGGTAGAGTAAAATTGAATTCTCCGTCCTTTTCACCCCTCAACACTATACCACTGGACCAAGAGCACCCTTCTCCTGTGAGGTGAAGAATAAGGCAATTTGAGTACTCTTGCAACAATTCATAAGTAAGTACCTATAACCGATTACCATAACATAGTACTTACTATTTACACTCACTGCACATACATACCGGTCTCGGTTAGTTCCATTTGAAAATTAGATTTGGCAGTTTGGTTGTCGGAACCAACAATTTCAAACTGGACAATCACATTGATGTTATTCTCTCTCTCATATTTCAGGTGTTCTTCCACAAAACTGACCTTCGGTAGATCTGGAGGTGGATTAGTGATGTATATCATGCAAGCAGTACATTGTAATATGAGCCTGGCGAACCAATAGAGTAAAGGTTAGGAGCAAGCATGGCAATGAATTTATGACATATGTAACCTGAAAACAATACACCATGCACACTCAAGCACAACACACACAAAACACATACACACACACACACACACACACACACACACACACACACACACACACACACACACATACACACACACACACACACATACACACACACACACACACACACACACACACACACATGCATACAAACACTAACTATCACCTGGTTTGGTCAATTCAATCACAATGGTGCTAATATTTCCAAGTTCAACAACGTGATCATATTGTTCGGGTACGCTCAAACTGAGGTTCAAGAACTTGATGTCATCTCGAGTCAAGTTATCTGGTAGAGTGAAATGAAACTCTCCGACCTTTTCACCCCTCAACACTGGACCACTGAACCAAGGGTACCCTTCTCCTGTGAGGTGAGGAATAAACTATATGATTGCCTATGTAACCATTCATAAATATGTACGTACATACCCAATAGAATGTGTATGTGTGCAAAGTGTAGTAGTTTATTCTCTATGAATTAACAGTATAATACAGTATAGTTACTGTACAACAAATTACCATGTACCTACTGTACATACATACCAATCTGAGTCAGTTCCATTTTAAAATCATATCTTGCAGATTGGTTATCGGAACCAACAATGACAAACTGGACAGTAACGTTCTGTCCCTTCTCAATTTGGAGCTGACTTGTCACAAGGCTGACTTTGGGTGGATCTGGGAGTGGATGAGTGTTAGAGACTGTGAATCGTTTGACAGATAATAAATTGACTGGTTTGAGGGTATTATATGAAAGGTATGGGACTACCTATATCAATGTTATGTTGTACTTAAAACAAGACTGTATCCAATTGTACATATGCCTGAATTTACACACACACATACACACACACATACACACGCGGGTACATATGCACATAGACTCACATACACATGCGCACATGCACACACACACACACACACACACACACACACACACACACACACACACACACACACACACACACACACACACACACACACACACACACACACGTATGCACGCACACGTATGCACGCACACATACACACAGATGTAGACATACACACATGTTGTGCACACACCTTCAAAGTCACAGAAATAGTAATCGGAAAATTCAAAATGTTGACGGTAAACTTCTTCTAGCCTATCAATATATACAAGGTAGGGATTAACAGCACAGGACCCCATTCCCAGCGGAAATGTTCCGTTGCGAATATTACTTCCACTTTCTGGCCTATAAATTGCAGTATTCTACAAAGATAAGAGTGATAATGTATAATAATACAGTACAGTTAAATCTGCCCCAATAAAAACTTATGTATAAATATATAGTATAAATTATCACTATATGCGTAATATGTAAGTCTCAATTGTTAATATTTTATCCAAAGGTTGGTTCTAATGTTTAGATATAACAATAAAAGCAATGTTCTGTAAATCGAAAGAGCATAATATTATGCATATACATACACTACATACATTTACATACTGAGCTCACCAAGTAATCAAAGAGGCCAGATCTCTTGTAGGCATATTCAAATGTGGCATATTTTATACCCTGCAGTGTCTCTCTGGTTTTTTCAACCCTGTTATCACAGAGGTAAGCCATTTTAGCATACTTTACAAGGCTAGTATCAAATAATCCCTCCAAAGGGTTGCTAATATTCAGTCTCATCTCTTTCGAATTGCAGTAATCTTTAATTTCCAACTTCACCCCTGGAAAATTGAAGTTCATTACATACAGTAACAGATTGTTGTCATGCTATCATTCGGATGTGAGACCAACCATCCTATGACAACAGTATTTTCCGGATAAATCATCTCCATGACAACCACGACAACCATCTATCTTACAGATTATTGAGGTAGTTACTGTCATACATACACAATCGGTGCTTATCAGAATGTATCTATTAATATACATATATACGTGCGTATACGATATGTATTAAAACAAATTATCTGCTCTGTATAATAAGGTTCATATTAGATTATAGCCCTGGTATTAGGTCTTACTACACACATACACCAGACAGTCAATGACATAAACTTGTGTAGATTATGCAGACTCCACTTTGTAAAATACACAACTCACATCCAAGGATTGTTGTTGAGGGGATGATGGTATCCTGGCTGGATTGATTGTGTAAAGACAATGCAGCAACCTTTATGTTAATCACTGATGTAATTTCTGATTGAGTGGTAAATGTGCCCTCATAACAGAGCTTCTTCACGATGACATCCTCCAGAGGTGAATCAGGTGAATTTATTCTCTCCAGGACAACCCGATACTGCAGTTCGTTCTCTTTGAGTCCACCCAGGTGGTCCGGTTTCTCCCAACTGAAGTTCATGCTAGCTGAGAACTCTGTCTCGTTGCGCTTAGCAACAGTCACAGATGGATACTGGAGACCCACCACAGGATTGACACAACCTGAAGAATCCGAAAGACAAATATCCTGTGAAAGCTCTGGTATATGTGATAGCTCCGGTTGTATGTTATATACTGGAGTAAGGATATTATTGGCTTTAGCGTATACAGACACTTTTGCTTTGCCCTCAAAAACAATCATGTCAAAGTGTATGTATGCTACATCTCTACCAGAGGTACGTACTTCAGCTATTGCATGTATGTGTGTGTGTGTGTGTGTGTGCGTGCGTGCGTGCATGCGTGCGTGCATGCGTGCGTGCGTGCGTGTGTGTGTGCGTATGTGTGTGTGTGTGTGTGTGTGTGTGTGTGTGTGTCAGTTTCATAATTTTTATACAAATGAATGATTTCCTATCCTTTGAAAATCCAAGGATCATATTATACGTACTACATACATACATATGATCTAATAGTTAATTCTAAGCAATAAATTCATAATATAAATTGTAATTAATGTTCATTGAACTAATCTCTAGGTGTGGATATTACTCATGAGGTGTTTACATCACTCACCATATGGTAGTACCCTGTATGTGATGGACAGTGATGTGTTCTCGTGGTGAGTGTAGCACACATAGGTCTGAACACCTGCTGTTGCTTTCACTGAAGAATTGTGTGTATCAAACCGAGAGCCGTTGATGTACCATTCATACCAGACACTGCCTTCCTCATGGTCTGGATCACTACCACATGCCAGTAGAGGTAATGTGCTGGAATCATTGTAGTAATAGGTCCTCTTCTGAGATGAGGTTACTGTAATGCCTGGATGGATACAAAGGATAGTAAGGAAGTAGATACATGGTGCATATCTGCATACATACGTATGTATAGTGAAGTATGTACGTACGTATATAGTATCTAAGCATGTACATTGTATGTACGTAAGTCTGTATTATACGTATGTACATACTATATAATATAGGAAGGTATGGGGAGGAATATGAGATATGATCCTATATATATCCCATGAAAACACACAACACAATGTTATAGTTTAAAATAAAGAAAGGTACATTGCATACAAGTATGTATCTATGGATGCACATATATGTACACATGCATGTCAGTAACCCATAAGTGTGGATCCCTGAGGGTGAACCCCGAGGCTATCTACTCCTGTTACCTATAGGATATCCACACCCTGCATAACTCTGCATGGCGGGGAGGGGATCATTATAATGTTTCCCAGCAACCAGCATTCTGTGTAGAAATCGACCTCTATGGGAATGAATGAATGAATTTGATATTGCTTACAAACATCTGATTCAATACCACTAACCAGGTTGATGAAGTGTCAAATTGAATTCCATTGAATGTCTTTCCAGTGATGACACACATTCGTAACTACCTTCATCAGTGACAGAAGTAACATTGAATCTCAGAACACTTGGTGTCAATGAGGTGTAACGATCTGAACTGGTGGGGAGAGGTTCATTGTTGTGGAACCAAGTTAGACTGCTGTTGCTGCTGAACAGTGAGCTGCAATTCATCTCAACCACTTCACCCATGGATGCTACAACAGTACTAGCTTTGGAGTTGTCAAGATCATCTATAAACAGTCATGTATACAGAAATCAATGTAAATATACGCATTTTGTTTCCTGGTTATAATGGGTGAATCACAAGAAGAGTGTGTGTGCACTAAACCATGTCAGCAATATACAGCGCCTGGTCACCATGAAGACATAGTCAAGTTCTACTATTGTTTACGTACTGTAACAGTGGAACTGTTTAATGTGGTCACCCATGATACCTCATTTCTCTTGGTTATATTGGATAGGTGGATTATACAATTACATTACACTACAATTGAAGTATAAGTATTCAATAACATCTACGTTAAATACGTATGTACGTATGTTGGGATTCAATCAGAGAGTCTACTATTTAGACAGGTGACCTTTGTAGGGAGGTTGTTGCTTGTACAGTCTCACACAAACACACAAGCAGACACACATACACACATACACACACACACACACAAATGCACATACTCACGCACAAGCACTCACACACACACGCTCGCACACACACACACATACACACATACACACACAAAAACATAAACACACACACACACACATACACACACACACACACACACACACACATACACACACACACACACACACACACACACACACACACACACACACACACACACACACACACACACACACACACCTGATTGGACATGAATGTAGCTTTGGTAGCTTGTATATCTCATCCTCCAATCCTCAACGTAACAACTGTAAAACCCAGTACCATTAGCAGACATGTTGACAATCTTGAGTTCCGATGTTAGTTCACTCTCCGATGCACTGTCACTGATCATAACATTACCCTCACTGGAACAATACTCTACGTCTGGTCCCTCACCCACTGAGTGGTACAGCCAACAGATCTTGAACTGCCGCCAGGTGTTCTTTGTCCCATACTGACATGGTGGATATCTACACTTAGTAAAACGCTGGATCACAAACCCTCCAATCTGTTCCACTTCTGCAGCACAACGTAAGACTACATTAGATCCTGTGTTTACAGATCTGCTGCGAGGATGTTCCGTGAAGACAACGGGCTCAGGAGAGACAACAAAGTCCTCGCACACATCTTGTGCTAGAGTGACTACAACTATTGGGAAGATGGGGAAAGAACCCAAATTATATTAAATAGAACAAAGAGGACAAGTGTTGTGTTACACCCACATTACTATTCTTTAATTTATCTTCCAGGATTATCGCAATATGAGTTTGATAATAATCCGATTAACTTCAGTTATCATATCTGCATTGTTTATATATTATGTATATATGACAGTAATGAATTAAAAATAAGCTCATTCATGTACAAGATGATCGGAATTTCTGAGATTGCCAAATTAAATTCGATATTCTATTAGTTCATATACTAAAAGCATAGTGTGTTTCTTTGCAGTAGGTATTTTCTGTGTAATGTTTGGGATTCAGCTAAAATTAATCATTCTTGTTGATGCATGGCTATGTTTTTGACATTTGTTGATTTGCAGCCATTTTTGTATGCCTCATGCTTAGTAATAACCTTTAATCAATCCATTCATGACCTACATAATTCTTTCATATCATTAACATAACAGTCTGCCAAGGTTTGCATGTGTATTACAAACATGGCATACTGAGGAAGCAGTGTCTGAACAGCATGTGTGGTAGGCATGGGATACCCACACTCAAAGCAAACATTAGCAGCTGTTATGAATTGATTTCAAATCGGTGGATGTCCTGAGTGTAACAATTCATTATTACCTCTCTACAACTTCATCACAGTAATGGGGAATACAAGATTTGGTAAAAGACAGGAATGTCATAACTTTGTGTTAACATACATAGAACTTCAAACAACTGATGTTTCAAATAATTACAACTATATTTAGGTTACTGATCTACTCACAATGTGATGTGTATAAAAAACAACAATGAGTCAATACAGAATACCTTAAAGCACTATAACGATCAAACACAACATTCACTTAAGGTGAACATGTGAAAGTTGTTAACTAGACAAGTTGGTTGCATTTCTTTATACTTGTAGGACTATTGTTTAACACGTCTATGGTGACATTCAAGAATTCTTTTCACAAATTAATCATCCGTGCAATGCTTCACCCATCACGGACTTCTTCTGGGAAGAAGCCTGTGATGGGTGAAATGTTGCACAAATGAGTAATTTCACCTATCACAGGCTTCTTCCAGAAAGAAGACTCATAATTCTCCTTCTTTGTGATTCACACTTCTTCCAGGAAGAAGCCCATGATAGATGAAACATTGCACAAAAATTTAGTAAAATAGTATTATAGATAGATGTGTTAAACATATTATAGTCCTAAAACTATAAAGAAATTCCCTAAAGGTGCATTTTCAAGTAGAGGAAGCTTAAGATCTTGTCTAATCGCACAACATTGTAAGCTAGGTTCCACTTTTGTATGGGTTATACACATTTTTTGGTAAAAGACGGGAGCGTCGTAACTTTGTGTTAACGTACGTAGAACTTTAATGAACTGATGTTTCAAATAATTACCAACTATATTTAGGTATAGTTACAACTGATATACTCAAAATGTGATGTGTATAATAAACAACAATGAGTCAATACAGAATGCCTTAAAGTACTATAATGATGAAACACAACATTCACTTATAAGGTGAACATGTGAAAGTTGTTAGAAATGTTGGTTGTATTTCTTTGTAGTTGTAAGGACTATTGTTAAACACATCTATGGTGATATTCAAACAATTCTTTTTCACAAATTAATCATCTGTGCAATGTTTCACCCATCACAGGCTTCTTCCAGGAAGAAGCCTGTGATTCTCCTTCTTCGTGATTCTTCACACTTCTCCCAGGAAGAAGCCCATGATAGGTGAAACGTTGCACGAACGATTAATGTGTGAAAAGAATTGTTTGAATAGCACTATAGATATGTTAAACAAATTATAGTCCTACAACTATATTTTTATATTTAAGAATTCACTAAAGGTGCAGACATACAAAGGTGGGATTGTATGGCTTTGAAGTAGAGGAAGTTTAAGACCTTGACTAACCGCATGTAAGCTACGTAGGTTCCACTTTTGTATGGGTTACACAAAACAATCATGACATGTAAGCGTAAGCTAGGTTACTCTTTTGTATGCAATGCCATGGGTTATACACCACAATCATGTCCTAATACTTGGTTATGGATACCACAGAGAAAAATGGGGGGCAGGTTAATATAGTACTTTTTAATGGTCTTTAGACAACTTGTCAAGATGCATATCTAAGATTTGTGATCAACCATGCATAATTATAACATGACAATAATGTTGACCCATACATAAAACACTTGGTATTCAATAGTGAATGTGGTACTGGATACACATTATTCACTGGATAGTTAGGTGGTACAGGATAATTACCTATACACTTTCACTAGAAAATGATGCATGGCCCAGCATGGGTATACGGAATTACCAGGAAATGCCGCATATTCCCTAGTAACATCGGGACGGGTGTCAAAATTCATACAATAAGTGAAACTGCATGCATGCATGATACAGCCATGTATGGAAAACAGTTCTGGAATATGTTGAGTTGTAAGTTTCCAATAGTGACTAAGAGATTTACCATTGAGTAAAGTATCAATTATCGGACACCAACTATTTTCGGACACATAAATTTGCCTATTTCACCAAAACTATAAAACCTACCGATTCCTTATGAACTTCGTTTTATAGACCATTACATGTATTCGCTCGCTACTCAGTATGAACCTCGTAGCTTGTCGCATCGCTCTACTAGAGACGATCAAAAAGCGTCCGATAATAATCGACATTCGGACAAAGGGATTAGCTTGGGGACAAACTTTACTACAGAGTGGGGAAGTGAGGAAGTACCAGGCCTGTACACAGGGGGGGTTCGAGGGGGTTCGACCGAACCCCCCTTTGTGTCTAAACATTGAAATGAAATAATGCTGTTGTCCAAGTGCCACCATTGTCTAGGGCACAAATGATCAAAATTTCACAGTAATTCGATCTGATACAAAGGTGATGCAACCACCCCATTATAGATGTAATGATTATGTAGACTGGAATCAGCTAATTTGCTAATTTTGATTCAGCACAGTAGATATTATTGAGCTCTGTGCATATGTACATATATTTATGACATGACCAGACATAAGTTGCATGTGTTGCTTAATATTAAACCTTCAATGATGATCTATATAATTGTGATGGCATGCATGTGTGATTACAGGTGGATATGAACTGGACTAAAAATGTAACCCCCCTTTTGTGAAGCCTGCGTACGGGCCTGAGTACCGGCAAAACATCAGAGGTAATAACTCTACATGTCTACTTTGGAATGTGAAAGTTAGAGGTGGATATGAATCACTTTCAGGAAATCCGGACTTGTTACCTATCCCTTTGTAAAAGATCAAATGCCGGATGAATTTATACTATTTTGGGAATTTATATAGGCTGAATGGCGTTATTCCTCTATATAAATTCCTATTGGCAATATAAATTCGTCCGAATTTTGGTCTTTCACAGAGGGTTAGATAACTTGTTCGGATTTCCTGAAAGTGATACATGTCCACCTCTAACTTTCATATCTTGTAGTAGACATGTAGTAAGAGCTTTAACTTCTGATGTTTTCGGGGTTCTTCGCCGTTTTTCCACTCTGTAGTGAAGTCTGTCCACAAGCTAATCCCTCTGTCCGAATATCGATTATTTTCGGACGCTTTTTTCGATCGTCTCTAGCAGAGCGATGCGATAAGCTACGTGGATCTTCCTGAGTGGATAGCGACTACATGTAATGGCCTATAAAACAAAGTTCATCGGGAGTCGGTAGGTCTCATAGTTTTGGTGAAATAGCCAAATTTATGTGTCCGAATATAGGTGGTGTCCGCTAATTGATGCTTTACACTACGTGAGAACAGATTCACTGTCACAATTACACGAACCTGCGCGTTTCACTGAGTGAAAGAAACGGTTCGAATCGTGTAATTCGAGTTTTATATATACTCACCGAATAGCAGGCTGGAGAAAAGGGAATGTCCGAGTAACTTGGAGACCATATCTTTTATAACTTTCATACGTAGCACAGGGCCAAGTCCGCGGATAGGGGATATACTTCGTACCGTCCGACTAACTCCTGCGAGCGTTGGATCGAAACGACGACCTGCATAATATTAAATTCAGTAATTTGATGACATCATGGCGGTGCGGGTTTACACTACCTCATTCGCCGGAAACCACTCCGTCTGAATCAAGAATGATGGCGTTGGTGAGCCTACCGGATAAAACATGCACAGTATTATAATTTATTATAGTTCATCATGATCATGCATCAATAAAGTTAACGTGTCGATGCTCTCCTATGCCAGTAAGATATGTATATACGATGCCACACAGTTAGACAGCTACGTACACCAAATAAGAACTAACAAACAATGGTACTATGTGTATTCTATGTTCTGATAGTGTGGGTGCCATTGACAGGGTGTCACAAATTATGTACTTAACACAACACTGATACACACATGCAACACCCACACACATACGTATGTAGGCATAATATACGTACACCCACCACTCTTGACCCTGCTGAAGCACATAAATCTTGAGGACCTTCACCCTACCTCCATCTTGAGGCCGAGGGCTGGGAAATCGACTGCAGCTCTCTATAACATTCTAATCCAACCCCTTCTTTCTCACTAAAGCTCCCATTGATATGTACCTCACACACACACACACACACACACACACACACACACACACACACACACACACACACACACACACACGCACGCACACACACACACACACATATATATAGGTTATATGCTTTTGAACATTGCTATAAATATCTCAAGTGGAACTTATTTTATCCAATGATTTGTTTGGATTCAAGGAACCTAACAAAACTTAAACACTTCTTCCAATCCGGAATTGAATTAAATCTTCATTCATTTTAATACAGTAGATTCCTATACATCTAACACAATGTATTACTATCTATAGTATCCCATTGTAATATTTCCATAGGCGATATTTTGTGAAACTGTATGGGAGGTATAGGGCCGCAATTTTGTTTTCGCATCATCCCTACATATACGCAGAGTGCTATCGCACTCTATGATAAATTCAATTCAGCGGAACCATT
>OZ026555.1:4349794-4357294 GCA_964020155.1 Chondrilla cf. caribensis | reverse complement strand
TTATCTGCTCTGTAAGGTTCATATTAGATTATAGCCCTGGTATTAGGTACTCCTACACACATACACCAGACAGTCAGTGACATAAACTTGTGCATATATGCACAACCTACTTTGTAAAATACACAACTCACATCCAAGGATTGTTGTTGAGGGGATGATGGTATCCTGGCTGGATTGATTGTGTAAAGACAATGCAGCAACCTCGATGTTAATCACTGATGCAATTTCTGATTGAGTGGTAAATGTGCCCTCATAACAGAGCTTCTTCACGATGACATCCTCCAGAGGTGAATCAGGTGAGTTAATTCTCTCCAGGACAACCCGATACTGCAGTTCGTTCTCTTTGAGTCCACCCAGGTAGTCCGGTTTCTCCCAACAGAATTTCATGCTAGCTGAGAACTCTGTCTCGTTGTACTTAGCAACAGTCACTGATGGATACTGGAGACCCACCACAGGATTGACACAACCTGAAGAATTCGAAAGACAAATATCCTGTGAAAGCTCTGGTATATGTGATAGCTCCGGTTGTATGTTATATACTGGAGTAAGGATATTATTGGCTTTAACGTATACAGACACTTTTGCTTTGCCCTCAAAAACAAACAAGCCAAAGTGTATGTATGCTACAGCCCTACCAGAGGTACGTACTTCAGCTATTGCGAATAGTACCAATTAGTCTAAGGGTGAAAATGAATTATATACAGTGATATTAAATAGTAATTAATAGTGACTTGTATTAGCATGTGTCCCATGTTTGCTTCAGACCTGAATGTGTGTACATACATGAGGGCGTGTGTGTGTGTTTGTGCGAGTGCGTGCATGTGTGTGTGTGTGTGTGTGGGTGTGTGGGTGTCAGTTTCATAATTTTTATACAAATGAATGATTTCCGATCCTTTGAAATACAATGATCATACATACGTACATACGTATATATGATCTAATAGTTAATTCTAAGCAATAAATTCATAATATAAATTGTAATTAATGTTCATTGAACTAATCTCTAGGTGTGGATATTACTCATGAGGTGTTTACATCACTCACCATATGGTAGTACCCTGTACGTGATGGACAGTGATGTGTTCTCGTGGTGAGTGTAGCACACATAGGTCTGAACACCTGTTGTTGCTTTCACTGAAGAATTGTGTGTGTCAGACCGAGAGCCGTTGATGTACCATTCATACCAGACACTGCCTTCCTCATGGTCTGGATCACTATGACATGCCAGTAGAAGCAATGTGCTGGAACCATTGTAGTAATAGGTCCTCTTCTGAGATGAGGTTACTGTAATGCCTGGATGGATACAAAGAATAATGAGGAAGTAGATACATGATGGTGCATATCTGCATACATATGTATGTATAGTGAAGTACGTACGTACGTATATAGTATCTAAGCATGTACATTGTATGTACGTAAGTCTGTATTATACGTATGTACATACTATATAATATAGGAAGGTATGTGGAGGAATATGAGATATGATCCTATATATATCCCATGAAAACACAGAACACAATGTTATAGTTTAAAATAAAGAAAGGTACATGGCATGCAAATGTACACATGCATGTCAGTAACCCATAAGTGTGGATCCCTGAGGGTGAACCCCGAGGCTATCTACTCCTGTTACCTATAGGATATCCACACCCTGCATAACTCTGCATGGCGGGGAGGGGATCATTATAACGTTTCCCAGCAACCAGCATTCTGTGTAGAAATCGACCTCTATGGGAATGAATGAATGAATTTGATATTGCTTACAAACATCTGATTCAATACCACTAACCAGGTTGACGAAGTTTCAATTCCATTGAATGTCTTTCCAGTGATGACACACATTCGTAACTGCCTTCATCAGTAACAGAAGTAACATTGAATCTCAGAACACTTGGTGTCGATGAGGTGTAACGATCTGAACTGGTGGGGAGAGGTTCATTGTTGTGGGACCAAGTTAGACTGCTGTTGCTGCTGAACAGTGAGCTGCAATTCATCTCAACCACTTCACCCATGGATGCTACAACAGTGCTAGCTTTGGAGTTGTCAAGATCATCTATAAACAGTCATGTATACAGAAATCAATGTAAATATACGCATTTTGTTTCCTGGTTATAATGGGTGGATCACAAGAAGAGTGTGTGTGCACTAAACCATGTCAGCAATATACAGCGCCTGGTCACCATGAAGACATAGTCAAGTTCTATTGTTTACGTACTGTAACAGTGGAACTGTTTAATGTGGTCACCCATGGTACCTCATTTCTCTTGGTTATATTGGATAGGTGGATTATACAATTACATTACACTACAATTGAAGTATAAGTATTCAATAACATGGTAAATACGTATGTACGTATGTTGGGATTCAATCAGAGAGTCTACTATTTAGACAGGTGACCTTTGTAGGGAGGTTGTTGCTTGTACAGTCTCACACAAACACACAAGCAGACACACATACACACATACACACACACACACACACACACAAATGCACATACTCACGCACAAGCACTCACACACACACACGCTCGCACACACACACATACACACACACACACAAAAACATAAACACACACACACACATACACACATACACACACAAAAACATAAACACACACACACACACACACACACACACACACACACACACACACACACACACACACACACACACACACACACACACACACACACACACACACACACACACACACACACACACACACACACCTGATTGGACATGAATGTAGCTTTGGTAGCTTGTATATCTCATCCTCCAATCCTCAACGTAACAACTGTAAAACCCAGTACCCGTAGCAGACATGTTGACAATCTTGAGTTCCGATGTTAGTTCACTCTCCGATGCACTGCCGCTGATCATAACATTACCCTTACTGGAACAATACTCTACGTCTGGTCCCTCACCCACTGAGTGGTACAGCCAACAGATCTTGAACTGCCGCCAGGTGTTCTTTGTCCCATACTGACATGGTGGATATCTACACTTAGTAAAACGCTGGATCACAAACCCTCCAATCTGTTCCACTTCTGCAGCACAACGTAAGTCTACATTAGATCCTGTGTTTACAGATCTGCTGCGAGGATGTTCCGTGAAGACAACGGGCTCAGGAGAGACAACAAAGTCCTCGCACACATCTTGTGCTAGAGTGACTACAACTATTGGGAAGTTGGGGAAAGAGCCAAAATTATATTAAATAGAACAAAGAGGACAAGTGTTGTGTTACACCCACATTACTATTCTTTAATTTATCTTCCAGGATTATCGCAATATGAATTTGATAATAATCCGATTAATTTCAGTTATCATATCTGCATTGTTTATATATTATGTATATATGACAGTAACGAATTAAAAATAAGCTCATTCATGTACAGGATGATCAGAATTTCTGAGATGGCCAAATTAAATTAGATATTTAATTAGTACATATACTAAAAGCATGGTGTGTTTCTTTGCAGTAGGTATTTTCTGTGTAATGTTTGGGATTCAGCTAAAATTAATCATTCTTGTTGATGTATGGCTATGTTTTTGACATTTGTTGATTTGCAGCCATTTTTGTATGCCTCATGCTTAGTAATAACCTTTATAATCAATCCATTCATGACCTACATAATTCTTTCATATCATTAACATAACAGTCTGCCAAGGTTTGCATGTGTATTACAAACATGGCATACTGAGGAAGCAGTGTCTGAACAGCATGTGTGGTAGGCATGGGATACCCACATGTACACTCGAAGCAAACATTAGCAGCTGTTATGAATTGATTTAAAATTGGTGGATGTCCTGAGTGTAACAATTCATTATTACCTCTCTACATCTTCATCACAGTAATGGGGAATACAAGATTTGGTAAAAGACAGGAATGTCGTAACTTTGTGTTAACGTACATAGAACTTCTAACAACTGATGTTTCAAATAATTACAACTATATTTAGGTATAATTATAACTGATCTACTCACAATGTGATGTGTATATAAAACAACAATGAGTCAATACAGAATACCTTAAAGCACTATAACGATCAAACACAACATTCACTTAAGGTGAACATGTGAAAGTTGTTAACTAGACAAGTTGGTTGCATTTCTTTATACTTGTAGGACTATTGTTTAACACGTCTATGGTGACATTCAAGAATTCTTTTCACAAATTAATCATCCGTGCAATGCTTCACCCATCACGGGCTTCTTCTGGGAAGAAGCCTGTGATGGGTGAAATGTTGCACAAATGAGTAATTTCACCTATCACAGGCTTCTTCCAGAAAGAAGACTCATAATTCTCCTTCTTTGTGATTCACACTTCTTCCAGGAAGAAGCCCATGATAGATGAAACATTGCACAAAAATTTAGTAAAATAGTATTATAGATAGATGTGTTAAACATATTATAGTCCTAAAACTATAAATAAAGAAATTCCCTAAAGGTGCATTTTCAAGTAGAGGAAGCTTAAGATCTTGTCTAATCGCACAACATTGTAAGCTAGGTTCCACTTTTGTATTGGTTATACACATTTTTTGGTAAAAGACGGGAGCGTCGTAACTTTGTGTTAACGTACGTAGAACTTTAATGAACTGATGTTTCAAATAATTACCAACTATATTTAGGTATAGTTACAACTGATATACTCAAAATGTGATGTGTATAAAAAACAACAATGAGTCAATACAGAATACCTTAAAGTACTATAATGATCAAACACAACATTCACTTACAAGGTGAACATGTGAAAGTTGTTAGAAATGTTGGTTGTATTTCTTTGTAGTTGTAAGGACTATTGTTTAACACATCTATGGTGATATTCAAACAATTCTTTTTCACAAATTAATCATCCTTGCAATGTTTCACCCATCACAGGCTTCTTCCAGGAAGAAGCCTGTGATTCTTCTTCTTCGTGATTCTTCACACTTCTTCCAGGAAGAAGCCCATGATAGGTGAAACGTTGCACGAATGATTAATGTGTGAAAAGAAATGTTTGAATAGTACTATAGATATGTTAAACAAATTATAGTCCTACAACTATATTTTTATATTTAAGAATTCACTAAAGGTGCAGACATACAAAGGTGGGATTGTATGGCTTTGAAGTAGAGGAAGTTTAAGACCTTGACTAACCGCATGTAAGCTACGTAGGTTCCACTTTTGTATGGGTCACACACCACAATCATGACATGTAAGCTACGTAGGTTCCACTTTTGTATGGGTTACACACCACAATCATGACATGTAGGCGTAAGCTAGGTTACTCTTTTGTATGCATGGGTTATACACCACAACCATGTCCTAATACTTAGTTATGGATACCACAGAGAATAATGGGGGGCAGGTTAATATAGTACTTTTTAATGCTCTTTAGACAAGATGCATATCTAAGATTTGTGATCAACCATGCATAATTATAACATGACAATAATGTTGACCCATACATAAAACACTTAGTATTCAATAGTGAATGTGGTACTGGATACACATTATTCACTGGATAGTTAGGTGGTACAGGATAATTACCTATACACTTTCACTAGAAAATGATGCATGGCCCAGCATGGGTATACGGAATTACCAGGAAATGCCGCATATTCCCTAGTAACACCGGGACGGGTGTCAGAATTCATACAATAAGTGAAACTGCATGCATGCATGATACAGCCATGTATGGAAAACAGTTCTGGAATATGTTGAGTTGTAAGTTTCCAATAGTGACTAAGAGATTTACCATTGAGTAAAGTATCAATTATCGGACACCAACTATTTTTGGACACATAAATTTGCCTATTTCACCAAAACTATAAAACCTACCGATTCCTTATGAACTTCGTTTTATAGACCATTACATGTATTCGCTCGCTACTCAGTATGAACCTCGTAGCTTGTCGCATCGCTCTACTAGAGACGATCAAAAAGCGTCCGATAATAATCGACATTCGGACAAAGGGATTAGCTTGGGGACAAACTTTACTACAGAGTGGGGAAGTGAGGAAGTACCGGCAAAACATCAGAGGTAATAACTCTACATGTCTACTTTGGAATGTGAAAGTTAGAGGTGGATATGAATCACTTTCAGGAAATCCGGACTTGTTACCTATCCCTTTGTAAAAGATCAAATGCCGGATGAATTTATACTATTTTGGGAATTTATATAGGCTGAATGGCGTTATTCCTCTATATAAATTCCTATTGGCAATATAAATTCGTCCGAATTTTGGTCTTTCACAGAGGGTTAGATAACTTGTTCGGATTTCCTGAAAGTGATACATGTCCACCTCTAACTTTCATATCTTGTAGTAGACATGTAGTAAGAGCTTTAACTTCTGATGTTTTCGGGGTTCTTCGCCGTTTTTCCACTCTGTAGTGAAGTCTGTCCACAAGCTAATCCCTCTGTCCGAATATCGATTATTTTCGGACGCTTTTTTCGATCTTCTCTAGCAGAGCGATGCGATAAGCTACGTGGATCTTCCTGAGTGGATAGCGACTACATGTAATGGCCTATAAAACAAAGTTCATCGGGAGTCGGTAGGTCTCATAGTTTTGGTGAAATAGCCAAATTTATGTGTCCGAATATAGGTGGTGTCCGCTAATTGATGCTTTACACTACGTGAGAACAGATTCACTGTCACAATTACACGAACCTGCGCGTTTCACTGAGTGAAAGAAACGGTTCGAATCGTGTAATTCGAGTTTTATATATACTCACCGAATAGCAGGCTGGAGATAAGGGAATGTCCGAGTAACTTGGAGACCATATCTTTCATAACTTTCATACGTAGCACAGGGCCAAGTCCGCGGATAGGGACTATACTTCGTACCGTCCGACTAACTCCTGCGAGCGTTGGAACGAAACGACGACCTTCATAATATTAAATTCAGTAATTTGATGACATCATGGCGGTGCGGGTTTACACTACCTCATTCGCCGGAAACCACTCCGTCTGAATCAAGAATAATGGCGTTGGTGAGCCTACCGGATAAAACATGCACAGTATTATAATTTATTATAGTTCATCATGATCATGCATCAATAAAGTTAACTTGTCGATGCTCTCCTATGCCAGTAAGATATGTATATACGATGCCACACAGTTAGACAGCTACACCAAATAAGATCTAACAAACAATGGTAATATGTGTATTCTATGTTCTGATAGTGTGGGTGTCATTGACAGGGTGTCACAAATTATGTACTTAGCACAACACTGATACACACATGCAACACCCACACACATACGTATGTAGGCATAATATACGTACACCCACCACTCTTGACCCTGCTGAAGCACATAAATCTTGAGGACCTTCACCCTACCTCCATCTTGAGGCCGAGGGCTGGGAAATCGACTGCAGCTCTCTATAACATTCTAATCCAACCCCTTCTTTCTCACTAAAGCTCCCATTGATATGTACCTCACACACACACACACACACACACACACACACACACACACACACACACACACACACACACACGCACGCACGCACACA
>OZ026555.1:4337294-4344794 GCA_964020155.1 Chondrilla cf. caribensis | reverse complement strand
GAAAGGTAATAAATTGATTTAGTCTAGTTTTGAAGGTATAATATGAAAAGGAATATATTTTACCTAAACCAATTGCAAGACTGTATCCAATTGTACATGTGCCTAAATTTACACACACACACACACACACACACACACACACACACACACACACACACACACACACACACACACACACACACACACACACACACACACACACACACACACACACACACACACACACACACACACACACACACACACACACACACACACACACACACACACACACACACACACACACACACACACACACACACACACACATACATACACACACATGCAGACACACACACATGCACATATGCACACACACACACACACACACACACACACACACACACACACACACACACGCACGCACGCACACACACACACACACACGCACACACACACATGCACACACACATACACACAGATGTACACGTACACACATTGAGCACACACCTTCAAAGTTACAGTAATAATAATCGGAAAATTCAAAGTGTGGACGGTAAACTTTGCTATTATGATTATATAAAAGATAGGGATTAACAGCACAGGACCTCTTCCCCGAGAATTTATAGTATCCACCTCCTGAAGAATAAACGTTTCCAAGCTGCACAAAGATAAGAGTGATGATGTATAATAATACAGTACAGTTAAATCTGTTCCAATAAAAACTTATGTATATAGTACAGTGGAGACTGGATAAATCAACTCTCTAAAAACTTCCACTTTTGTAGGGGATAATAGGACAGCTTGATATAAGCAGAATTTTGAGTCAAGTGAGTTCGAATCAAGTGGACTCCAATGTATATATTACCACTATATATGTAGGTCCCAATTGTTAATATTTATCCCATATAGGTTGGTTCTAAAGTTTAGATATAACAATAAAAGCATATATATTTACACACTGAGCTCACCAATCGTGAGAAGAAGTCTGACTTCTTGTAGGCATATTCAAATGTGGAATATTTTATACCCTGCAGTGTCTCTCTGGTTACTTCAACACTGTCATCACAGTGGTAAACTATTCTAACATAGTTTACAAGGCTATAGCTAGTACCAAATAATCCCTCCAAAGGGTTGCTAATCTCCAGTCCCATCTCTTTTGAATTGCAGTAATCTTTAATTTCCAACTTCACCCCTGGAAAATTGAAGTTCATTACATACAGTAACACATTGTTGTCATGCTATCATTCAGATGTGAGATCAACCATCCCACAACAACAGTATTTTCCGGATGAATCATCTCCATGACAACCACGACAACCATCTATCTTACAGATTATTGAGGTAGTTACTACATACACATACGTACTATACATACACAATCGGTGCTTATCTATTAATATACATACATATGGTACATATTCCAACTTGTAAACAGATTATCTGCTCTGTAAGGTTCATATTACATTATAGCCCTGGTATTAGGTACTCCTACACACATACACCAGACAGTCAGTGATATAAACTTGTGCATATATGCACAACCTACTTTGTAAAATACACAACTCACATCCAAGGATTGTTGTTGAGGGGATGATGGTATCCTGGCTGGATTGATTGTGTAAAGACAATGCAGCAACCTTGATGTTAATCACTGATGTAATTTCTGATTGAGTGGTAAATGTGCCCTCATAACAGAGCTTCTTCACAATGACATCATCCAGAGGTGAATCAGGTGAATCCTCCAGGACAACCCGATACTGCAGTTCGTTCTCTTTGAGTCCACCCAGGTAGTCCGGTTTCTCCCAACAGAAGTTCATGCTAGCTGAGAACTCTGTCTCGTTGTGCTTAGCAACAGTCACAGATGGATACTGAAGACCCACCACAGGATTGACACAACCTGTTGAGTTTGCAAGACAAATATCCTGTGAAAGCTCTGGTATATGTGATAGCTCCGGTTGTATGTTATATACTGGAGTAAGGATATTATTGGCTTTAGCGTATACAGACACTTTTGCTTTGCCCTCAAAAACAAACAAGCCAAAGTGTATGTATGCTACAGCCCTACCAGAGGTACGTACTTCAGCTATTGCGAATAGTACCAATTAGTCTAAGGGTGAAAATGAATTATATACAGTGATATTAAATAGTAATTAATAGTGACTTGTATTAGCATGTGTCCCATATTTGCTTCAGACCTGAATGTGTGTATATACATGAGTGTGTGTGTGTGTGTGTGTGTGTGTGTGAGTGCGTGTGTGCGTGTTTGTGCGAGTGCGTGCATGTGTGTGTGTGTGTGTGTGTGGGTGGGTGGGTGTCAGTTTCATAATTTTTATACAAATGAATGATTTCCGATCCTTTGAAATACAAGGATCATACATACATACATACGTATATATGATCTAATAGTTAATTCTAAGCAATAAATTCATAATATAAATTGTAATTAATGTTCATTGAACTAATCTCTAGGTGTGGATATTACTCATGAGGTGATTACATCACTCACCATATGGTAGTACCCTGTATGTGATGGACAGTGATGTGTTCTTGTGGTGAGTGTAGCACACATAGGTCTGAACACCTGTTGTTGCTTTCACTGAAGAATTGTGAGTGTCAGATCGAGAGCCGTTGATGTACCATTCATACCAGACACTGCCTTCCTCATGGTCTGGATCACTACGACATGCCAGTAGAAGCAATGTGCTGGAATCATTGTAGTAATGGGTCCTCTTCTGAGATGAGGTTACTGTAATGCCTGGATGGATACAAAGGATAATGAGGAAGTAGATACATACATACATACGTACGTACATTGTACAGATTAGGTCATATTGTATTAAAAAAGTGTCGGTACTCAATTTGGTGTCAGTTTAAGCATTTGTCAGTTTAGAGAGGTGACGGATTGGACAGGTTCTACTGTACATGCATACATATCGTGAAGTACATACATATAGAATCTAAGCATGTACATTGTATATATGTAAGTGTGTATGTACGTACATACATGTATTATATAATATTATTATTGGAAGGTATGTGGATGAATATGATATATAATCCTACATGTACCATGGAAACACAGAATACATAGTATTAAATACAGAAAGGTACATGGCATACAAGTATGTATCTATGGATACACATATACACATGCGAGTAACCCCTAAAATCATTCCACTTGTGGGAACCTGACATATACCGTACAAGGAGCGAACACATGTATGAACATCAATGGGGAAGAAGGTACAAAGTATATATACATGTACCCCGATGCGTGGGCGTTTTCAATCAACTACAAAAGCGCTGACACGAGTACATTCGCGATGTACTGGGGTACATTTGTGATGTACCCCAGTCTTTGTAAGTGGCATTATTTAATCTAACAAGCTTCTGATAGTTACTGAGCAAACGAGGAAACTCGCCAAACCCACGAGCTTCGGAATATTTACTGAGCGAATGAGGAAGCTTTCTGAACCCAAAAGCCTCAAAATATTATCTGAACAAACAAGGGACACTTGCCAAACCCACAAATCTTAGAATATTTACTGAACGAATTAGGAAACTTGCAGGAACCAAGAGCCTTAGAATATCTACAGAACGAACGAACGAAATAGGAAACTTGCCAAAACAACAAGCCTAGAAGTATTAACTTTACCAAACAAACGAAAGAGGAAACTTGCTGAAACGAGCCTTAGAGTATAAAATTTACCGAACGAACGACGATTGCTGCAGTGTTATTAGGCCTTCTTGCTGCTCTTCGATGAAAACCTCAATTGATAGGCCTACCAGCCCGCGTAAATGTATGTGCCTACGGGGTACTAGTTATACCCTGCTTTCGGTGTGTACTGTGCGAATGCGAAAAACACTTAGTACATCCGCACAGTACACACCGAAAGCGGGGTATAACTACTACATGTAATAGATACATCCCCTCTAAGCTGGATATATGGGAAACATACTGTAGGTGTGAATAGTACTATTAATATTATTGGAATTGTGTGTTGAGTAGACAAAAGTATGGATTCCTGAGGGTGAACCCCGAGGCTATCTACTACTGTTACCTATAGGATATCCACACCCTGCATAACTCTGCATGGCGGGGAGGGTATCACGTAGGTACCAACCGTGTAAGAAAAATATAGGTTCACAAATGTGATATTGCTTACAACTGCAATCACTTGAGCATCTGATTCAATACCACTAACCAGGTTGATGAAGTTTCAATTCCATTGAATGTCTTCCTCCCAGTGATGACACACATTCATAGCTACCTTCATCAGTGACAGAAGTAACATTGAATCTCAGAACACTTGGTGTTGTTGAGGTGTAACGATCTGAACTGGTGGGGAGAGGTTCATTGTTGTGGAACCAAGTTAGACTGCTGTTGCTGCTGAACAGTGAGCTGCAATTCATCTCAACCACTTCACCCATGGATGCTACAACTGTACTTGCTTGGGACCCGTCAGAATTTTCTGAAGTCATATATAGAATGTAAAAATAATACATGGCATTGCTGTATCCCAGTTGAGGGGTGGATCACAGGTAGAGTGTGTGTACAATAAACTATGTATCACAGGTCAAACGTATGTATACACATTGTAACAGTGGACTTTGTCTAATGTCATTCACACATACACACACAAACACACACACACACACACACACACACACACACACACACACACACACACACACACATATATACACACACACACACACAAAACACACACAAACACACACCTGATTGGACATGAATGTAGCTTTGGTAGCTTGTATATCTCATCCTCCAATCCTCAACGTAACAACTGTAAAACCCAGTACGCGTAGCAGACATGTTGACAATCCTGAGTTCCGATGTTAGTTCATTCTCCAATGCACTGCTGTTGATCATAACATCACCCTCACTGGAACAATACTCTACGTCTACGTCTGGTCCCTCACCCACTGAGTGGTACAGCCAACAGATCTTGAACTGCCGCCAGGTGTTCTTTGTCCCATACTGACATGGTGGCTTTCTACACTTAGTAGAACGCTGGATCACAAACCCTCCAATCTGTTCCACTTCTGCAGCGCAACGTAAGACTACATCAGATCCTGTGTTTACAGATCTGCTGCGAGGATGTTCCATGAAGACAACGGGCTCAGGAGAGACAACAAAGTCCTCGCACACATCTTGTGCTAGAGTGACTACAACTATTGGGAAGATGGGGAAAGATCCCAAATTATATTAAATAGAACAAAGAGGACAAGTGTTGTGTTACACCCACATTACTATTCTTTAATTTATCTTCCAGGATTATCCCAATATGAGTTTGATAACGAATGGAAATAATAACCTTGCTAACACTCGGTAAAAATGTAATCTGATAAGTTTAGTTATCATACCTGTGGTGTTTATATGACAATAGCAACAAAGATTAACAAAATACGTTCAGGTATAGGATAGTTTAAATTCCCGAGATGATCAAATCAAATTTGCAGATATCCAAATCAGTTTGTATACTAAAACATGGTACGTAATGTATGCACATTGCACAGTATATGAATATGTACTTTGAAAGGGAAGGATAATCAGAGTGTGAATTTTAAATTAACATGTTTAACTTCCTGTGGTCATGCATGGATGGATGATGATCTACGAAGTGTTCAACTAGTACTGACAGTTGATGATGGGATTGATGGGTTCCCAATTGCAAGGGACAGACAAATAAGCCAATCTGATCCGGCCTGGGGTCCCTGGTAAACATCATGACTGATTGAGACTTGTGATTCAACAACCAACAAACATTTTTAAAACAGTAGTGAATGTTCCAGTTTCAATAGCCAACGATGAAACAGGCTGAAACATTAAACAATTATTAAATAATTACTAGATATTATAATATTATTAATATATTAATTAGACTATAAATATTATATTAAGTATATGAAAAAATTCAAACATTTGTCGAATTTTTCTGTTCCGTGCATCAGCCGACCTAATTCTAAACCGTATCAATTAAACCAAATATCTCCCTATACCGCGGAATGCCACGCTTACGTTACTTTGTTGCCACCAAGTTCTTTCGTCAGAATAGCGTATACGTACATAATATTTCAGCGGCTAGTATCTACACATGCACCTCTGCCAAGATACATGTAACTGCCCGACAAAACAGCTCACAGTGAATCTAGCTATGCACGCGCATGTGTTCTTCGAATTCGATAATTGTGAACGCACGAATACGGGCAGACGTGATAACCGTCAAGTTTAACTCACCAAAGAGCAGGCTGGAGGTGAGGAAACGTCCGAATAACTTCGAGACCATCTTCTGTAACGTTAATAAGTGGCCTACGGCTAAGTCCAATGGTCGCGAATATACCTCGTAATGTCCGAATCGCTCCTGCGGGCGTTGGGACAGCGGCGAGCTCGTTTATATAGCGCCATTTTGATGACATCACGGAGGTGCGTGTTTACACAACAACATTCGCCGAAACCATGGCGTCTGTACGAGTACATGAATCAGTGGGTGTGAAACCGTGGATGTACGTACTGCGGGTAACCCACTATACCAGAGGTTTATACGTGTAGGAACCTAATCTTACGTCCAATCACTTCCTATAAAATCCTGACAACTTCCTACTATATTTCCTCATGTTGAAAGCAATAGGGAAATGGCGAGGGCTGGTGATGCGAGCCTCGTAGGTGCCAACCACGCAATAAGGTATGCATGTTGGTGAAGCAGCAGCACAGTTGAGACAGCTACACCAAATAATAACCAACTAATAATGGTATTATGTATTCCATGTTCTGATAGTGTGGGTGCCATTGACAGGGTGTCACAAATTATGTACTTAACACAACACTGATACACACATGCAACACCCACACACATACGTACAACACCCACACACCCACATATCCACACACATGTATAACACACACAATATCACACATGCACACACACACACACACACACACACACACACACACACACACACACACACACACACTCACACACACACATGCACACGCACACGCACACGCACACGCGCACACACACACACACACACACACACACACACACACACACAACTATTTCGGGTATATGTATATATATATATATGTATATAATGTATATTGTGTGAAAAAGATGACCAATTTGAAATATCCAGAATTAGAAATGGAAGTTGAGGGAAATAGCTCTGCCGATTGTAATATCTTCAGTGAAGATTCTTCCAAACTTGAAAGAGATGCCCACGCAAGTAATTTGAGTGCAAGCAGCCCCACAGGTTTCTCAACTCAAATTACTTGTTGTCATAGCATTACCAGTGTCATAGTTACCATGTGGTCACAATCATGCGATCACTAGGATTTCAGGTAAGATTGGCATATATACACAAAATTGCTATAGTTACCATGTTGCTACACAAGAATTGCCATGGCTAAAATGTCACGACACACCACAAGAATTACTGTAATGATATTATAGTTACAGTGGCTTGCTCCACAACAATTGCCATGGTTACAGTGTCTTG
>OZ026555.1:4329794-4332294 GCA_964020155.1 Chondrilla cf. caribensis | reverse complement strand
AGAAAGACGTGGGTGACACAACCACACCGTTAGCGAACAAGGAGTACTATCAAGGTAATGTGTCAAAGAATTTGATTTGTACAAAGAAATACTTTTGTTCTGTGACAACAGTCCATAAGAGCTAAAGGTGGACACTCCATGGAGATGAATGTATGTATGTGGTTGTCTAAACATCAGTGTAAGGCTATCCATAACTTGAGGTGCTTCTAAGAAATTCTGGCTGCAAGCTAGTAGGGAATGTGTAACAGTAAGGTTAGATGTTCTTGTAAGTATTTCTGAGAAATATATGGTGTAGAGCAAACAAGGAACCCATGATGTTGAGGTTAAGGTTTTTCTGTGAAATCTATGCTGTTAAGCAAAGAAAGAACACGGGATGTTGAGGTTAGGGTGTTTCTGAGAAATCTATGCTGTTAAACAAAGAAGGAACTCATAAAGTTGAGGGTTTTTCTGAGAAATCTATGGTGTAGAGCAAACAAGGAATCCATAATGTTGAGGTTAAAGTTTGTATGAGGAATCTATGCTGTTGAGCAATGAAGGAACACACAATGTTGAGGTTAGGGTGTTTCTGAGAAATCTATGCTGTTAAGCAAAGAAGAAATGTGCAATGCAGAGCACAAAGTGCTAATTCTGAGAAGTGTACATAGGCTACACAGCAAGCAAGGGACAGTCAGAGAACACCACACCACTGTTTGTATGGGGACATAAGATAAAGCACGGTACCTGAAGAAAACTATCTTTATTCTTAGTGAACCCATCAAGTTCTCTCTTCAATATCATGACAAATTGATCACTTCTGTCTTGAGCCTCAACGTCTGCAAAACCAGCCTGTTCCAGTGTTTTACCATAGTGCTACACAGGTGAGGATTGGAGGCACCAGTGGAGTCTTCATACATGTAGGGTATATGCATGTATGTATGTAGCTTGTATTGCACTAGCCCTTAGCTACCATACAGACCGTGCGTACTGTATGTACATACGTAGGTATGCATGTTAGCATGTGTATCCTGATTGGTGTCAACAGGGATATATGTATACCCTTGGTATCCCTGACATCCTTAGATGTGACAATAGATTAATCAATTATCTACTGAAAGGTCAGTAAGTGGCTAATCAGGATACATGTTACATATTTATATCACCTTCAGGAAGGAAACAAAGAAAATGGATCGCTTCAAAGAACACCCAGAAGCCCTGGTACATATCTCATAAAAAGGATCAATTCCCTGTGAATCCTTCCTAAAGGTGACATATACCTATACCATACATACTTGCTAATAAAAAACCTGCGTGAGTCATAATAAGTACTGTACCTGTATATGTACATACATACTTTGCATACAATATGAATGTACAATGCACATACTGTTTGTACAGTATGTAGTATGCATACAGTATGTACCCACAGTATGACTAACTTCAACAGACAGCAAGGAATACCCCCGCTGCTTCACGTAGCTGGTGAACTTGTCGGACCACTCTCCCTCTTTGCAACAGTAGTCTGATATCATGATGGTCCCTCCAGGTCGGAGCCATCTGTACAGTCTGTACAAAAACAAAAGTCGTAAGACAGCTACTGTGTACGAGAAACTGATATGGCCTTGTACAGGATGTCACAGTCAACCAGTATTGTACAGGACGTACAGTCAACCAGCCTTGTACAGGACGTCACAGTCAACCAGTCTTGTACAGGACATCACAGTCAACCAGTATTGTACAGGACGTCACAGTCAGCCAGCCTTGTACAGGACGTACAGTCAACCAGCCTTGTACAGGACGTACAGTCAACCAGTCTTGTACAGGACGTCACAGTCAACCAGTATTGTACAGGACGTCACAGTCAGCCAGCCTTGTACAGGACGTCACAGTCAGCCAGCCTTGTACAGGATGTCACAGTCAGCCAGCCTAGTACAGGACGTCACAGCCAACCAGTATTGTACAGGACGTCACAGTCAACCAGTATTGTACAGGACGTCACAGTCAACCAGCCTTGTACAGGACGTCACAGTCAGCCAGCCTTGTACAGGATGTCACAGTCAGCCAGCCTAGTACAGGACGTCACAGTCAACCAGTATTGTACAGGACGTCACAGTCAACCAGTATTGTACAGGACGTCACAGTCAGCCAGCCTTGTACAGGATGTCACAGTCAAACAGTCTTGTACAGGACGTCACAGTCAACCAGTATGGTACAGGACGTCACAGTCAGCCAGCCTTGTACAGGATGTCACAGTCAGCCAGCCTAGTACAGGATGTCACAGTCAACCAGTATTGTACAGGACGTCACAGTCAACCAGTATTGTACAGGACGTCACAGTCAACCAGTATTGTACAGGACGTCACAGTCAACCAGCCTTGTACAGGACGTCACAGTCAGCCAGCCTTGTACAGGATGTCACAGTCAGCCAGCCTAGTACAGGACGTCACAGTCAGCCAGCCTTGTACAGGATGTCACAGTCAGCCAGCCTAGTACAGGACGTCACAGTCAACCAGTATTGTACAGG
>OZ026555.1:4314794-4324794 GCA_964020155.1 Chondrilla cf. caribensis | reverse complement strand
GTGTGTGTGTGTGTGTGTGTGTGTGTGTGTGTGTGTGTGTGTGTGTGTGTGTGTGAAATACATAACACTAAGACATTTCAATTAATGAGATTAATGTACAATCACACAAATCACAATGATTTATTGCACATACAATACTATAATAAATAAAATTAATGAATTAATCAACTAGTGAACTGTTGGCATTTCATACATACCGTTGGTTTTCTTGTTGGCTTCCATGAAACTCTCCATAAACTCCACAACTTCCACCTGATTGGCTACATCTGCGATGTCTCCCGTAAACCTTCCAATACCTGCTGCTAACTCTAAAACACGTTGTCCCTACACGAAGAGCACCAAATGTAAACACTCACAGAGTCACACAGATGTACATATGGACACACACACACACACACACACACACACACACACACACACACATGCACAAATACATGCACATACGCATCACCTTAAAATCAGGCAATAAAGATAGAACTTCGTTTTTATCAGGAAGAATAATTTCCTCAGCTTTGTCATCAAGTAGCATGCTTTCCATTGTAGCAGTTTCGCTATGTTCCACCCAGTACAACCTCATATCTTCTCTCCCCTTGTCAGAAAAGCAGGGAGAGAATTACGATATGCAAGATCATCCATCTTCCGCACAAGACGGTATGCTGGTATCAATACAGCACACACAGGACCTAAAACTCACTGGTTCGCTGGTGGACATCTCTTGCAAGTCACCGTTACTCGATACGTTCGACATCTTTACACGCGGTCACCTGTTATAATCGCCTGGTGGTCTCGAACCCCGGGTAGCAAAGGTCAAATATCTTGAAAGTTGGTCCACCGTTTCCAATTGGTTCTGGAATGAAAATTTGGAAGTGGAAGACGGGTCGACCACCTGACGAGGTTAAATTTACGGAGACTCCGTAATGAGTACAGTGGACCGGCCCACTCGTACATATCCAAACTGCTAACGTCGAAGTCTTGTTCGCGGATACTTGAACTCCATTTAATTGATTCATGTATGTACAATCAATGTACTTTATCATTGCAACCCTGTAAAATAGCCTGCATTGGTTAAGTGGTCCCATTTCTTTCACAATTTTAATGAAATGAAATGTACATTATTGACTTAGGCTACTATTACAGTTTGTGTAAACGGATACAGTGGGACCTCTCCATTAGGGACACTTGAGTGGTCCTTATTACAGAGGTTTTGATCCTCAATTCGGAGGTCATCTTATGCACTACAGTCAAAAACTACAAAAAATAGTCAAAACGCCTCCATGGGAGGTTGTATGTACTTAGCGGAGTCCGTGGTGCTCTGGGGTCAAGGTCTGTTTTCGCACCACACTTCATTTCCCATGATTGCATTACATGTACAAACTTCACACATCTCTGATATACGTAGCTAGCCTAATCTAGTTCTCTGTCAGAATCTGTATGGTATGCACTTGTGGATAAAGCCTCATGCACTAATGCGGGGGAAACTCTCATGAAATTTTTTCCACCATCACTCAATCAATCAATATTATATTATATCCGGTCTGGGGGATAGAATATTTCTGAAATTTTTGCCCCCCCTTCAAATATCGGGTAGGAAAACCAGTCCAATGTGATCACCACAATCAAGTGACTATTTCTTTGACTCAGTCTGGATATCGATTAAACAAGTAGCTGTATTGAAATGGTCATTACAGATATTATAATTAATTTTTGAGATTCGATTAGGTGACCATTTTAGATAGGTTTCATCCTAGGGAGGTGGCTGTTCATATATACGCGTTTTACCTAAACAACCCGCGGTTCGGTGAACATAGACATGAATTGTGGTAGCACGCGAGCTACCACAATTTGCGCATGGGCGAGTTCTTCCTACTCCTCTTCCCGCAACCATTATAGTCTACATAATACTGTATTTAATTTTAAATTACAGTTTTGCTCGCTCACGAACTCAAAGCGCGGGCGCTTACGTTTGCCATGCTTCGAATATTTGCTGCATCTCTATTCCACCTACGACTTGCTTCAATCAAGACTGTACCGAGAAACGAAGCTAATCCCCATAGCTATTAAAACCAGGAAGTCATGTCCGCAAAACCGGATAAAATTGAAGGAGCCTACCAAAGGTACCTTGAACTCAATCAAAACGGTGCTATCATAGCCACCTATGTTTGGATTGACGGAACGGGAGAAAATATTCGTAATAAATCGAAAACCCTTCAGAAGTACCCCAATTCTCCGAGTGACCTACCATGGTGGAACTTCGACGGCTCTAGCACTGGACAATCGGAAGGACACAACTCGGACGTGTACCTCAAACCTGTGGCCATTTACAAGGACCCTTTCCTTCGAGGAGACAACGTTTTGGTTCTTTCGGAATGCTACAAGCACGACCTAACCCCATCTCATAGCAATTTCCGTGCCACTTGCGTTGATATAATGGAAAAGGTCAAAAGCGAGGTTCCGTGGTTTGGTATCGAACAAGAGTACACTCTTCTTGACCCAACAGACGACTACCCCTATGGTTGGCCAAAGAACGGTTACCCAGCTCCCCAGGGGCCCTACTACTGTGGAGTAGGAGCTGACAGGATCTTCGGTCGTGCAGTGGTGGACGCTCATTACCGAGCCTGTCTCTATGCAGGGATACAAGTATCTGGTACCAACACGGAGGTCATGCCTGGAATGGTGAGTGTGCTGTTAAATGTACTATGGTATGTAGTGGACTGATTGTTTTACTTTATAGTATGTACATGTGTGTATGTATGTGTACATACGAGTGTAAGGTGTGCATGTGTGTGTGTTTGTGTGTGTATTTGTGTGTGTGTGTGTGTGTGTGTGTGTGTGTTTGTGTGTGTATTTGTGTGTGTATTTGTGTATGTGTGTGTGTGTTTGTGTGTATTTGTGTGTGTATTTGTGTGTGTGTGTGTGTGTGTGTGTGTGTGTGTGTGTGTGTGTGTACATGCGTAATATGTCATAAAAATGCATATTACAGCTGATTTTTATTTTTACTTAATAAATGCAGCACGAGTATCAAGTTGGCCCATGTGAAGGAATTTCAATGGGTGATCAGTTATGGATATCACGGTATATTCTACATCGTGTGTGTGAGGACCTTGGGATCAAAGCCACTCTGGATCCAAAACCTATGCCTGGAGATTGGAGTGGTGCTGGAGCTCACTGCAATTTCAGCACAAAGGCCATGCGTGAAGACGGTGGAATCAGTGTTATCGAAGCAGCTATGAAGAACCTTGAGAAATTCCATGACAATCACATCAGATGTTACGATCCCAAGGATGGTCGTGACAATATGAGAAGACTTACTGGTGCTCACGAAACATCAGATTACAAGACCTTCTCCTATGGTGTTGCTCACCGTGGAGCTAGCATACGTATCCCACGTCAGGTCAATGCAGATGGAAAGGGCTACCTCGAGGACCGAAGACCTTCCAGTAACTGTGATCCATACAGAGTGACGGAAGCACTTGTTCGATCCATTATTCTGAAATCTTGGGAGGGTAGTAAATAGTGACCAGTTATTAGATCCACCTTTTTAACCGAGTAAGGAGAGCTAGGCATGTACTCAAAGACCATTAACTTGGGCAGCGTTCATTATGTAATTAAGGTTTTGCATTGCGTAGTTATATTTTACTCAAATGCCGAGAGATGCATGATCGTACTTAGGGTTTTTATTCTGAACATCTACTGGGTATTTTTGTTTTCCAATAGGTGATATATTTTACAACTGTCTATCTAGACATTTGCTGTGGTGGTATTTTGTACTGAGTGTCCAACTATTATGGGTTATTATTCTTGATAATAATTATTATGGCTTCTCTTCCCTAAATTAAATAAAAAATGTCTGATTATGATACATAAATCCTCTCTGTCTTCACTCATTATTAATCACAAAGTGTGGTAGTGCACTATAGGGGATGACACTGAAAAAATTGCAGATGTATACCTCATGTACATTACAGTACTGAGTTTCTGGCTGATCACCGAACCAAACGCCTTCTTGCATAACTTATAGGAAAGGGGGTGTGTCAAAGTGATATTTTAATCGGGTCTAGCTTAAGGCATGAACTAAATTCTGAAGCAATTCCCATCTCAATAGGTGAGAAGTGTACATACATGAGTGGCCGTTGAGAAGTGTACGTACATGAGTGGCCCTCGAGAATTTTATGTACATGAGTGGCCATTGAGAGTTGTACGTACATGAGTGGCCCTTGAGAAGTGTACATACATGATCATGAGTGGCCCTCGAGAAGTGTACATACATGATCATGAGTGGCCCTCGAGAATTGTATGTACATGAGTGGCCATTGAGAAGTGTACATACATGAGTAGCCGTTGAGAAGTGTACATGAATGGTTGTCATAGTATCAAACCCACCTAATTTATGGTTTTTAAGCAACAAGTGATTGCCTTATACAAATCTGATCTGGACTGCATACAAACTGGGAGTGTGAGCTTCTGAGAATTCAGTGTGTTCTTAGACAAACATACAGACATGACAGAATTCAGTGTGTACATGTTGGTTTCACCATTTCAAAGGAATCTTGTTGAGTGGATATAGAAACATGAAAATGGACACGACTTCACTGGAGATTCCATAGTAACAACAGGTCAGTACCACCCACACCATTAGGTCACTTAGCCAGAAACACACCTCTCAATTCAACTGAAGCACACTACCATGATCTCATACAGGAGGTCAACTGGAACAAACGTGAAGAATGTATGGGATAATATTTCATGGATGAAATTTAGCAGTTCTGCATGTTGGCATACACATTGATATACATCGTGTCATGTGTATGTGTGCTTGCAGCTCAAAATGCACCTCAACACACATCTTAACATGCACCTTGACATGCATTTCAACATGCACCTTGACATGCACTTCAACATACATTATGACATGTACCTCAACATGCATCTGAACATGCATCTCAACATGTACCTCAACTTGCATCTCATGCATCTCATGAATCTCAACATGCATCAAAACATGCATCTCAACATGCACCTCAACATGTACCTCAACATGCACCCTGACATGCTCCTTAACATGCAGCAAGTACAGAGCACCCGTCAAGCACATGATAATTTCATACTTCAAATTAAATATATTTGAATGTATTCGGATGTCACAATATGCATGATTGGACCTAAAATAACCTAAATCCTAAATAAATAGTGAATATGATCAAAACCTGAACGAACTGTTAAATTACTCTACCTCCACCAATATTCCAGTGTTTGTCAGACCTTCTTTGCCAAGAACAGTCCCCATCGTTGGTCTCCTTCATCACAGCGCGTAATCTTGCTCTCCCAGTCAGTCACAACGGAGTGGTAATCATCTTCACTGAAGTCCTAGGTGGTGTACAGCGCATGTATACACTAGAGTGAACACAGGGTTGCAATGGATGTATACACACAAATACAACAACATGCACACCCACACACACACACACACACACCCACACACACACCCACACCCACACCCACACACACACACACACACACACACACACCCACACACACACACACACACACACACACACACACACACACACACACACACACACAGACACACACAGACACACACACACACACACACACACACACACACACACACACACACACACACACACACACACACACACACACACAGCTTATTTATCAGTGTAACAGTACATTTAGAACTGACCCCCCCCCCCATACATACATAAAGGGTTTCCACAGTATAGGCACAATGGCGTTGTTGAAGCCATGCACAAACAGAGGAGGGTTCTCACTTAGAAACAAAGACTTGTCTGCTAACACAGCACCATGATTTCAACAAAGTACATCACGTCATCAAGGAGTGTCCACGAACCTAACATGCCCTTGTAATATGTGGTATACATCACAATATATTATGAAAATGATACTGTAGTTCATTAGCCAGATAATTCATCTCCAAACATTTCCACAGCTCACTGCCTGTCAGTGCTATGGAATCCCATACCATTCAATTCCTGTCGATATGTTTGGAGATAATTTGGATAGTGAATTATGTACATTCAATTTTGCTATATTGACACCTAGTTGGTCAACCATTTCACACCATATTCTGCTGTTGCTAGTGGATTGGGTGAAGGTTCACAACTCTTCCAATTATGTTACTCACCCATGCTCTTAAAGGTGTCCTACTATACACTTCACAAGTCTCTGTCATTCCAAAAATACTTCGAAATACTCAAAGGAATATAGTTCTACAGTGGAACCTATTTATAAAGGACAAATTGGGACCAGCTACTTTGTCCACTGTAGAGAGGTTGTCCACTCTTCAGAGGTAAAAAATGTATTAACACTATAGGGAAGTTCATTTCTGGGGTCTAAGAAAGTGTCCTTTGTAGGGAGGTATTTCCTATGGTGTCCTTTATTGGGAGAGTCCTTTAATAGAGGTTCCACTGTAATTCCAACCATGTGTCCCATATTTGGAGGCATCTTTTTCGCAGACATTCCAAAAATTAAATACAGCAGGCATGTACACTGAGAATAAGCAGGCTGAGAATATGAATCATAACAGCTGAGCTGCAATTTCCAGGGATAGAGTAACTGAATTCAACTTATCTACTTGTGAAGATTGGGAAGTGGTGGTCATCTTAGGTTTCCTGAGAAAGACGTGGGTGGCACAACCACACCATTAGCGAACAAGGAGTACTATCGAGGTAATGTGTCCAAGAATTTCATTAATTTTGTACAAACAAATACTTTTGTTCCGTGACAACAGTCCACAAGTGCTAAAGGTGGACACTCCATGGAGACGAATGTATGTATGTGGTTGTCTAAGCATCAGTGTAAGGCTATCCATAACTTGAGGTGCTTCTAAGAAATTCAGGCTGCTAGCAAGCAGGGAATGTGTAACAGTAAGGTCAGATGTTCTTGTAAGTATTTCTGAGAAATCTATGGTGTAGAGCAAACAAGGAACACACAATGTTGAGGTTAAGGTGTTTCTGAGGAATCTATGCTGTTAAGCAAAGAAGGACACGATGTTGAGGTTAGGGTGTTTCTAAGGAATCTATGCTGTTGAGCAAAGAAGGACACGATGTTGAGGTTAGGGTGTTTCTGAGAAATCTATGCTGTTAAGCAAAGAAGGAACACGCGATGTTGAGGTTGAGGTGTTTCTAAGGAATCTACACTGTTAAGCAAAAAAGGTACATAATGTTGAGGTTAGCGTGTTCTAAGGAATCTATGCTGTTGAGCAAAGAAGGAACACGCGATGTTGAGGTTGAGGTGTTTCTAAGGAATCTACACTGTTAAGCAAAAAAGGTACATAATGTTGAGGTTAGCGTGTTCTAAGGAATCTATGCTGTTGAGCAAAGAAGGAACACAATGTTGAGGTTAGGATGTTTCTAAGGAATCTATGCTGTTGAGCAAAGAAGGACACGATGTTGAGGTTAGGGTGTTTCTGAGAAATCTATGCTGTTAAGCAAAGAAGGAACACGCGATGTTGAGGTTGAGGTGTTTCTAAGGAATCTACACTGTTAAGCAAAAAAGGTACATAATGTTGAGGTTAGCGTGTTCTAAGGAATCTATGCTGTTGAGCAAAGAAGGAACACAATGTTGAGGTTAGGATGTTTCTAAGGAATCTATGCTGTTGAGCAAAGAAGGACACGATGTTGAGGTTAGGGTGTTTCTGAGAAATCTATGCTGTTAAGCAAAGAAGGAACACGCGATGTTGAGGTTGAGGTGTTTCTAAGGAATCTACACTGTTAAGCAAAAAAGGTACATAATGTTGAGGTTAGCGTGTTCTAAGGAATCTATGCTGTTGAGCAAAGAAGGAACACAATGTTGAGGTTAGGATGTTTCTAAGGAATCTATGCTGTTGAGCAAAGAAGGAACACAATGTTGAGGTTAGGGTGCTTCTAAGGAATCTATGCTGTTGAGCAAAGAAGGAACACAATGTTGAGGTTAGGGTGTTTCTGAGAAAACTATGGTGTTAAGCAAAGAAGGAATGTACAATGCAGAGCACAAAGTGCTAATTCTGAGAAATGCACATGGGCCGGGGCTACACAGCAAGCAAGGGACAGTCAGAGAACACCACAACACTGTGTGTATGGGGACATAAGATAAAGCATGGTACCTGAAGAAAACTATCTTTATTCTTAGTGAACCCATCAAGTTCTCTCTTCAATATCATGACAAATTGATCGGTTCTGTCTTGAGCCTCAACGTCTGTAAAACCAGCCTGTTCCAGTGTTTTACCATAGTGCTACACAGGTGAGGATTGGAGGCACCAGTGGAGTCTTCATACATGTAGGGTATATGCATGTATGTATGTAGCTTGTATTGCACTAGCCCTTAGCTACTGTACAGACCGTGCGTACGTACAAACGTAGGTATGCATGTTAGCATGTGTATCCTGATTGGTGTCAACATCAAAGAGACCAACAGGGATATACCGTATAGTGTGAATTTTTTACGGGACAAAATTTTCGCAGATGGCTCCAAAAATAAAATTTCGCGGATAAAATTTTCGCAGATGTTAGGCAAACTGCGAAATCCGCGAAAATTTTGTCCCGCGAATATTTCCCGCTATACGGTATGTATACCCTTGGTATCCCTGACATCCTTAGATGTGACAATAGATTAATCAATTATCTACTGAAAGGTCAGTAAGTGGCTAATCAGGGTACATACATGTTACATATTTATATCACCTTCAGGAAGGAAACAGAGAAAATGGATCATTTCAAAGTACAAAATGATGGCTTCAAAGAACACCCGGAAGCCCTGGTACGTACCTCATAAAAAGGATCCATTCTCTGTGAATCCTTCCTAAAGGTGACATGACATATACCTATACTGTACATACTTGATAAAATACTGTATACCTGTATGAATCATGCTAATATGTATTGTATGAATGTATATACATACTTTGTATGCAATATGAATGTACAATGCACATACTGTTTGTACAGTATGTAGTATGCATACAGTATGTACCCACAGTATGACTAACTTCAACGGACAGCAAGGAATACCCCCGCTGCTTCACGTAGCTGGTGAACTTGTCGGACCACTCTCCTTCCTTGCAACAGTAGTCTGATATCATGATGGTCCCTCCAGGTCGGAGCCATTAGTACAGTCTGTACAAAAACAAAGTCGTAAGACAGCTACCGTGTATGAGAAACTGATATGGCCTTGTACAGGACGTCACAGTCAACCAGCCTTGTACAGGACGTCACAGTCAGCCAGCCTTGTACAGGACGTCACAGTCAGCCAGCCTTGTACAGGACGTCAAAGTCAACCTGTCTTGTACAGGACGTCACAGTCAACCAGTCTTGTACAGGACGTCACAGTCAGCCAGCCTTGTACAGGACGTCAAAGTCAACCTGTCTTGTACAGGACGTCACAGTCAACCAGTCTTGTACAGGACGTCAAAGTCAACCAGTCTTGTACAGGACGTCACAGTCAACCAGTCTTGTACAGGATGTCACAGTCAACCAGTCTTGTACAGGACGTCACAGTCAACCAGTCTTGTACAGGACGTCAAAGTCAACCTGTCTTGTACAGGACGTCACAGTCAACCAGTCTTGTACAGGACGTCAAAGTCAACCTGTCTTGTACAGGATGTCACACCAGTCAACCAGCATACAGTACATACATATTACAGCTCTATTCACAGATGTACGTACAGTACATACATAGGTGCATACATACTTTTGGAATAAGGTGAGCTTGTTTTGAATGTGGAAAATGGTGTCCCGAGAGTACACCACATCGAAGGAGTTCTCCGGGAAGTCCATCAGAGTGGCATCGCAAATGTCAAAGTGAACCTGTACACACAGTGCACACAGAGACAACCAGTTGATGATGTAATGATAGTGTGAATAACAACAACCATGACTGAAAGGCTATTGGATGTCGAGGTATAGACCAAACATGTGCTCGAATTACACAGGAGGTGGGAGGGTCGGAACTTCCTTTGTGTCTTGCAAGTCTGAGTGAACTCATA
>OZ026555.1:4279794-4312294 GCA_964020155.1 Chondrilla cf. caribensis | reverse complement strand
TGCTCACACAGAACACACATTCAATTCCCAATTCAATTTAACCTCCTTTTCAACTGAGATATGGTAAACCTGATCCCAACCCATTCAACTAAATATCATACACACAAACATACCCAAACTCAACATACGTATATGATTGTATAGTTCAGCCCGATAGTATACACTTGAGCGAATTTACTTACATATTTCAGATAAGAATTACATGTACCTCAAACCATTTTTCCCTCTTCAACCCAATATTGGACAGTTTAATCCTGGTATGAAGGCATGTAATAGTGATATCCTGGCATGGTAGGTAATTTATCCCCCGTTTACACAGGTCCAGTTAAAGTGGGCTAGCCCTGTTATGATGTCATAGGCCCTGTTTGGCCCTGTTAAAAATGTCAACAATCAATGGTGCTTCATACTGCACATATACGCATTATTCAATACAACATACGTATTTTGTATCCTGGTTGAGGGGAGGATTAAAGAGAAATCTGTGTGTACATAAGTTATGTAGCACAGGTCAGTAATACAGCACAGGTCAACAGACGGGTTTCATTGTTAGGATTAATTGCGGGAGAACAAGGCAGGAAATTAGTAAACACATTTCTATGCAAAACAGTGCACGCTCATGGTCATGACTTAAGTCACACACTAACCACGCAACAAATCTATTTGTTGCATGGTTGTGGTTAACATCAAAGGAAAAAGTGAGCATTGTTATTTTGTAATTGCATACCTTTTGACCATTTCAACCACAAGTATGCTCAATTAGTAATTGTCAGCTTTATGCACCCATGTATACAACCGCATACAACAAGTAAGCTATTGTATGACCAATTGTGCATTGGCTCCTTATTGCACTCGCCCTCAGGACTCGAGCAATAAATGCACCAATGCACAATTGGTCACACAATAACTATTACTTATTGTTGGAAGTAATTAGGTGGGTGTAAACAAAACCACTCCCACTTTAATAGGCAGAGCAGTCATATGTAGAGTCTTCAGGTACTCTTGAAGTACAAACTTGAATGCATGGCGTGAAGGTTCTGGGTAATTAGGTGGAGTGGCTTCCTGTTCTACTCATTTAATTACTTCCTGTGATTGATCAATTTGCTTGCACTATTGACTATGATCAATCAATTGAATCGATGTATCTTCCCAGCACTGTAGCATGCATGTCCCACATTGTATAGACCAACGAACCTCTGCATCAGTCAAGTAAATCAGTATCCAACAAGAGAATATGAGATCAAAGAAATGATCGTTGTACTCCAGGGTGGTCACATCTCTCTGTACAAACTTGACATTCTTCCTGTGTCCTGTGTGTGTGTGTGTGTGTGTGTGTGTGTGTGCATGTGCCCATGTGTGTGGTGTGTGCGTGTGTGTGTGTGTACAATCACAAAAATCATAATGATTTATTGCACATACAATACTATAATAAAAAAAATTAATGAGTTGATGAACTAATGAACTGTTTGCACTTTCTTACATACCGTTGGCTTTCTTGTTGACTTCCATGAAACTCTCCATAAACTCCACAACTTCCACCTGGCTGGCTGCATCTGCGATGTCTCTTGTAAACCTTCCAATACCTGCTGCTAACTCTAAAACACGCTGTCCCTACATGAAAAGCACCAAATGTAAACACACACAGAGTCACACAGATGTACACGCACACACACACACACACACACACACACACACACACACACACACACACCACACACACACACACACACACACACACGTACACACACACACACACACACACACACACACACACACACACACACACACAAGTACATCACGCATCAGGCAATAAAGATAGAACTTCGTTTTTATCAGGAAGAATAATTTCCTCAGCTTTGTCATCAAGTAACATGCTTTCCATAGTAGCAGTTTCGCTATGTTCCACCCAGTACAACCTCATATCCTCTCTCCCCTTGTCAGAAAAGCAGGGAGAGAATTACGATATGCAAGATCATCCATCTTCCGCACATGACGGTATGCTGGTATCAATACAGCACACACAGGACCTAAAACTCACTGGTTCGCTGGTGGACATCACTCGCAAGTCACTGTCACCATAGATACACGAGAAGAACGGGATTGGACACCCTTCACAACCGTATCTTATATAAGAAACGCGTTCGGACGACCTAATATGCGTAGACTGTACATAATTTATACAGATTTCCGGTCGCGTTGCCGTCACTCGATACCTGCTTCGACATCTTCACACACGCTCATCAGGTTTGAATCGCTGATCATGGAGGTCAAATATCGGTCCGGCACGTCCTTATTACAGAGGTGTCATCAATTCAGGTCCATTACCAAAAAGGGGCTGGCTACGCGAGACTAGATCGGGCTGGTCTAGTCTGGCCTGCTACGACGTCCCGTCTTTCTAAACGCCTCCGGCGTGAAAGACGGTCTAGCGGCACTAGAGATTAATTGCGCAACTTTTGACGAATCAGGCTACGAGTGCCGAGAATCTCGGTACTCATTAAAAAAGGTGTTAAATCATATTATTGTATTGCGTGGGCGTTCTTCAAAGACGCCACCAGTGCAATATATTTGATATTGCATTGTTTACAATGCAATATCAAATAAGCGCCTATGCGTAAACATGTTTTTTCAATTATCGGATTCATGATTAACAAAATAACAGTTACCAAACAACATGTACACTCAATAACACCGTGCTGAGATTATAACTACGTACAATGAAGTAGTTTATGTTGACATAGCTTAATTGTTCCTCTGGATTGAAATTGGGCTTCTGCTGAAAATGTTTATAGTGCATCCTTGGGACGAACAACCTTGAAATGCTGCAGAAATCTTGCTGGTACACGGTAGATTAGCCACGAAACTGAGAGGCGAACGATTCGCACGGGATCCTCAGATCCTTGTAGTAGTTTAGAGACGCTCAACTCCTGTTCCATCGTAGTTGTTGTAGTTGCTTCATGTTTTTGTCGTCACTGAAGCTAGAATCAAATTGGTTTTCACCACGAGAGCGCTTTCCTTTAGAGCGATAGAGAGTAGCTTCATTTGCCATTGTTCTCGAACTAGAACCGTAGATACCTACCAGGAAACTGGTATCTAAGGTTATTTTCATCGGCGATTTTTAGTCAAATTCGATCTAGAGCGAATAAAAAGTCAGAGCGTCAGTCTTTTCATAATTTCTATCGTTCAAATTTACAATAAGCCAGTTATCACTCGGTTACGAGGGCAATGAGTCCGATATTGTTCTCGCCCCTCGTGTCTCGTACAATATCGGACACATTGCCCTCGTAACCGAGTGATAACTATTACGTAATAATTCTTTACATGAAGCGTAGAGCAGCGCAAACGACAGAATTGGTCATTTGCCTTCATTCGAACTCCTTCAATCGCCCAGTACTTCATAGACCACCCCTGCAAAATTGGAGGGCCAAATATAGAAGTAGAAATAGATGAATCGAAGTTTGGTAGGAGAAAGTACAATAGGGGACGATACAGTGAAGGACACTGGGTATTTGGGGGAATTGAAAGATTAACGGGAGAATCTTTCCTTGTGGAAGTAGAAAAGAGAGATGCAGCTACCCTTGTCCCAATAATAGAAGAGTATATTCAGCCAGGTTCAATTATATATTCCGACCAGTGGAAGGCCTATAGTTCCCTAGGTTCTGCTAGTTCCAGTTATAGCCATGGTGTAGTGAACCATTCCAGGCACTTTGTGGATCCAAGTACGGGTGTGCATACTCAACAAGTGGAGTCTATGTGGGCACAAGTCAAAAAAATGATGCGACAGGAAGGAGTCATGAATAGCCACCTATTCACCACATACCTACCAGAATTTATGTGGAGGAAAAAGTTTGGGAGATTCCACGATCCAGTCTTTTCAAATTTCCTCGGTCATATTAAAGAACAGTACCCTCTTATTTAACCCTCTTAGCTTATATTACATTACTTTTTAATTTCTCATACCCGTGCTTTTATTATATCTTATATTACATTACTTTTTTATTGTACATAGTGGTATTTTATTAAATCTTATATTACATTACTTTTTTATTGTACATACACTCATATTATACCATTATACATATATTCCGCATTTGCGTATTATCGCGTTATTTTGCGTTTTTGCGTCACCGGTTATCGTAGTCTAGCTAGCTAGCCCGTCCCCCGCACACACGCCCTACGGGCGCTAAGAGCGGGAGACGGTCTAGCCCGAATAGCGATTAGTTCACACCTCGGCCTCGTGACTATTGGCCAATCAAATGATCCTTGCCCAGAATTTTGGGTAAAGATTTTTTGATTAATGACATCACTGTCCGCTGAAGCCGTTATATACAGGGAAGGGTTAATTTCTGTCAGAAATAACATAGACCCTAGATGTTCGTCGCGCTTTACCGAAGATAGAAAGATCAAGCGGGAGGACATAATTTTGTCGAGCGAACAGATAGCGGGTATTACTAGTGTATTTGTCGGTGAGGACAACATAGTCCTCCTACCAACTGGGTATGGCAAATCTATCGAAATATATCGTATCGATTCGAAATCATCCTTTTGGTGTCAGTCGCTTTGTTCGGAGCGTACGTGTGCCGAAAATCCCGAAGAAGAAGCGTGCACAATCGACAGGATAGCTACAGCAACTGCAGTTCGTACGCTCGATTTTATCCGCTTGAAGGAGGGGCCGCCATCTTGCACAATTTGTGGTCGGGTAATACCAAGGTGTGAACTAATCGCTATTCGGGCTAGACCGTCTTCCGCACTTTCCGCCCATGGGGCGTGTGCGGAGACGGGCTAGCTAGCTAGACTACGGTTATCGCGGTAGTACATATCGTAAACCGTTGTCATCGGGTATCCGGTATCCCCACTTTTTTGTATCCCCGTACGATATTTCCTAGTGGATACTGTATCCCCGTACATTATCCCCTAGTGGATACTGTATCCCCGTACATTATCCCCTAATATAACCGCAGTGAATTATGTATCTCCCTATGTATCCCGTACGTGGATATTGTATCCCCGCAAATGTGTAAGTTAAGTACCCATATACCGATAGGATCTCAATCGGGTGTCCCTTTAATTTCCAGCTCAACTGTTTTTCGGACACCACCTATATTCGGTCATCTAAAATTTCGCGAATACTATAAAACCTATCAACTCCCAATAAAGTTTGTTACATATGCCATTACATGTATTCGTTTTCCAATCAGTAAGATCCTCGTAGCTTATTGCCTCGCTCTGTTAGAGACGATCAGAAAAGCATCTGGAAATATTCGATATTTGGAAAGGGATAAGCTTTCGGACAGACTTTACTATAGAGTGGAGAAGCGACGATGTAGTCAGAAAACGTCAGAAGTAATAGCTATACATGCCTTCTTTAATATATGAAAGTATGAGGTAGATATGTACTACTTGGAGAAAATCCGAACAAGTTATCTAAACCTCTGCGAAAGCCCGAATTTCTGACGAATTTATATTGGCATGTTAAGCTATTCAGCCAATATAAATTGTCAATAGGTCGAAATTTGATCTGTCACATGCTGATAACAGCAACGGTGTGAATTAATCTCTAGTGCCGCTAGACCGTCCCTCCCTTTCCTCACCCAGGGCGCTTGGTGGGACGGTCGTAGCAGGCCAGACTAGGGCTGGTCCGGTCCGTTAAAACATAGGTGGCCGATTTCGTTCAAACTTGGATCGAAGATGTCATTTGGCTAGCTCTATCTAACGGTGCCTTTTGTTTTCAATTTCGTTAAGCTTACGCTGAGTTATGGCTCAAAAACTGCCATTTTCGCCCTTAATTTTTGGTTATTATTCTAGCACAGATCAGCGACGAAAGTGAATCCTCTCGAAACCTGTTCATTACGAGAATAGTTTGATATCTACTAAATGTTGATAGGAATAGCCCGAAAGAAAGTGATCTGTTGGAGTAGCAGTTCGCTTTCTGCACCCTCGTCGCCAACCGTTCATATATCCAACGCCACTGCAACCGATTGTGAGCGCCGATGGAGATGCTCCTAACACAGGAAGATGCCTCCCATATCAAGCTACCCATGAACTTAATACAAGAATCTGGAGGCATTTTAAACCACTTGAACAGCAGGCATATTTTTATGAGAAATGTGCACAGTATCGGATTAAACCTATAACAAAGAGAGTTATCTTTAGAGTCATTTTGAATTACTTTGTAGGGTGTAGCGATACATGCATTGTGATATTATAGATCAAGGAATGCTCAAACCATAGACAAAGCGAATCACAATTATATCGCTCCACCCGGCGACATTTTAACAGGTTGCGCAATAACCGGTAGACGTACAAGTCGGTGTTAAATTCAAAATAGTATATTTTTTCGGAAAGTATGGCAACTCCACTCCAACCCTAGCCTCAGCCAGAATTCAGCATTGGGCCCTCATTTTGGGTGCCTATCACTATCAGTTGGTTTACAAGCCTGGATCAGAGCATGCCAATGCTGATGCTTTGAGTCGTTTACCCCTACCACATGCCCCTACAGACATCCCCACACCCGGGGAGACCATCTTGCTGATGGACATGCTACAGACCATGCCCGTCACCGCTGCTCACATTAAGAAAGACACATATAGAGACCCAGTGCTCTCTAAGGTACGAGATTTAATCTTGCAAGGATGGAAGCACACTGAAGAGGAGTCTATGCAGCCTTTCCAGTATCGTTGTAAGGAGCTCAGTGTTGTTGATGCATGGTTGTGTTTTGTGGGGTAGTCGGGTGGTAGTACCTCAGTCCTTGCAATCCCAGGTGCTGGAGAAGCTACATGAGGGCCATCCAGGTGGGATCTGCCACGACTCAGGCCACTGTGGAGCAGTTGCGCTCCATTTTCGCTACTCATGGGTTACCGGAGATGTTTGTGATGGATAATGGCACCGTATTTACCAGCACAGAGTTCCAGACATTCATGCAAGTCAATGGGATTTGCCATGTTCGATCCGCACCCTATCACCCAGCATCAAATGGACTTGCAGAGCGAGCCGTTCAAATTTTCAAGATGAATATGAAGAAGATGTCACAGGGGTCAGTGGAGACCAGGATTGCCAGGTTTCTTTTTCACTATCGTATCACACCGCACACCACCACTGGCATATCTCCAGTAGCTTTGCTTTTTGGAAGACGCCTCCATTCACATTTGCATTTGCTTAAACCAGATTTTGCTTTGGCAAGTCGAGTGTCGCAACGTCAGCAAGCCCAGAAAGCACGTCACGATCGGCACACCCAGAATCGCTCCATAAAAGTTGGGGACAGTGTTTTAGTGAGAAACTTCTTACAGGGTCCGAAATAGTTGTCCGGCTTGGTTCAGGAGTCTTTAGGACCTGTTTCCTACAGAGTGGAATTGGATTCGGGAGTTTGTGTCAAACGACATGTGGATCACATTCGCGCTTGACCGCCCGACAGCCGCAGGAGTCCAGTTGATGATTTAGGTCCACCGCCAGGGGTACCGGTTTCATCTCCGTCAGATCCTCTACCTAAGCTTCGTAGGTCTACCAGAGTGAGTCGACCACCCGCTCGTCTGGTGTTCTGACTTGTTTTATTTTGTGTTGGGGAAGTGTAGTAACCTTTGTTATCGCCATTGTAGTAAGTGTTAAAGTAATATTGATTATAGTTGCATTGTCTGGAAACGTGTATCATTTTGATTAGAGTCTAAGTTTTGTAAATGGGTTTGATCCTGATTGATGAATAGAGTGATCGAGAAGAAGTGTCATAGGTTTCGTTCGTGTTCTAGTGACGTCCGTTGCATCGAGCAGTTATAACAAATATCATAAGCATAATCTAACTTTAATGATGATGATGATGATGATATATCAATCAATCAATCAATCAATCAATCAATCAATCAATAATTATTTGAGTGCAATATAATAAGAACAAATAATAATAATGAATAACTTTGTCCTAAAATAAAGTAATATTTTCTTGCAAATGGGGAGGGGGTAATATGATGATATTGCGCCTGTTGTCGGAGTGCTCTCTTGGCGTCCTTGAAAAATCCAGGTGGTACACTGGCATCCTAGCCTTAGCACTACGAAGATACTGTACAAGCACTTCAGCACGATCCTCTGTTAATACGGTTGACGTTGCCATCACGATTCACTGATCTCAGTTGAGTTATGATACCTGCGCAATTATCCTAGCTCCTTTTTCATTGGTCGAACTTATTCTTACACTTCATTTTATCCGTCACCTTTCCATTGGTCAACATTTTGTCCCTCCATTCTGGCATCATATATGTATTGTTATCATGTCAGAAGATAAAATCTCGATGTAAAAGACGCTCGGATCCATAGACAGCTTCCACTAGGGGTGAAACTCAGGGAGCTCCTCTATTGGTGCTTAACAATCTCTGCATGTGAGGGGGGGATATTTTATCCCAAGGTAGGATACAATATCCTAGGCTATTTCATCCCCCTGGATATAGTGTCAACTATCCGGAGGGATACTTTATACGGGAGATACTGTAAACTGTGACACCGGCCCACAAGATGTTACAGAGGAAGCTATGCCTAAACAAGTACCACTGATAAACAAAAGAGCTGCGGAAGATATGAATAGACCTTTGGAGAAGGAGGAAGTGGAGGAAGCTTTGAAGAGAGTAAGAGAAAAGGCTGCACCTGGTGAGGATGGTATTATGGTGGGATGGCTCAGGAATGGAGTAGTGGGGGACTTTGTTTTTAAGCTCTGTAGTAAGTGCTTTGAAAGTGGTCAGATGCCTGAGGCATGGCAAAGGGGTATTATTCTCCCGATACCTAAGAAAAGGACCCGGGGACCCCCAGACCCAAATCTACATCGTGGTATTAGTCTCTTGTCAGCTGTATATAAAGTGTTTGTACAGTGATGAAAAACAGAGTAGAAGCATATGTAGAAGGGGAAAATTTGTTATGTGAGGAGCAGAATGGTTTTCGGAAAGGAAGGGGATGTATTGATAATATAATGATGATGGTCTTGATGGGCAATAAATGTGTGGAATCGAATGGAAGTATGTTTAGCGCTTTTATTGATTTAAAGAAAGCATATGATTCTGTTGATAGGGACCTTCTTTGGGGAAAGCTGGAATCACTGGGTATTCAGGGTAAAATTTTGCAATGTATTAAAGCAGTGTATTCAGATGTGAAGTGCAAAGTTAAAATTGGGGGAGAGGTGGGTAATGATTTTTCAGTAACAACAGGTTTACGTCAAGGATGTGTCCTTTCACCACTACTATTTAGCTTGTATGTTAATGATTTGATGGAAGTTTTAAGACGGGAAGAGATTGGAGTAAGGGTGGATACTTTAATAATTCCGGGTTTGATGTTTGCAGATGATTTAGTGATAACAGCTGAAAAAACTTCAGATTTAAACAGTGCTTTGGAGATTGTTCATAGGTGGTGCAACCAATGGAAATTGAGGATTAATGCGGAGAAATGTAGTGTAGTCCATTTTCGGAAGAAATGCGTAAGAAGATCTAGTGTGGAATTTAGAATTGGGGAGGAAATTTTGAGTATGGTATCAGAGTATAAATATTTGGGGATCGTATTGAATGAGTTTTTGAATGGCGAGAAGATGAGAGAGGCTTTAATGGATAACGGTAGAAAAGCTTTATATGGGGTCATGAGGCTGGTAAGGAGCCTGGGAAATGTAGGATGGGCAACCTTTTCAAAGTTGTACGTCTCAATGGTGAGAAGCACGCTATTATATGGTTGTGAAATATGGGGAGTTTTGAGTGGCAACGATGCAAAATTGGAGAGAGTGCAGAGGGCTGCAATAAGAAGTTTTTTAAGAGTTCATTCCCGTTTCCCTTTACTTGGGCTTGAGTTGGAGGCAGGCCTGACCCACTTGAGGTGGGAGGCTAGAAGACGGGCAATTAGATATTGGGTGAAAGTGCATAGATTAAGGGAAAATAGATTACTCTCCAAGATTTTGGTATGGGCAAAAGGTAGGAATGACTGGGAGGATGGAATTAGAAAAGTGACCCAGACGTTGGGGTGGGAGAAATTGGGAAGAGGATGCAGGGAATTCTTTAGGGGGTTATCAGATAGGCAGATTGAAGAGATGGTAAATGATAGTATATGGAGAAAGCTTAGATTGGAATGGGTAGAAGGGTGCAATAGGTCATCTAAATTACAGTATTGGGCTGGGATGTGTGGTGATTTAGGTAATAAGGAATGGCAGGATGGAGGAGTTGTTAATATTTTAAATAAAAAACCAAAGGCGATTGATGGCAGAACTTAGAAGTGGTTGCCCCAAGTTAGAGGTGGAGACAGGAAGATGGCAAAAGAAGGAAAGAGGGGAAAGGTTGTGTTCGTTGTGCCACAAGGCAGTAGGAGACGTTAGCCACTTCCTCAGTGAGTGTGAGGCATTGGATGTGGAGAGAAAGGCTTTGAGAGCTACCCTAAAGGATGTCGCGAATGAGAACTTGGCAATAAAAGTGTTGAATTCAATCAAGGATAATGAAGTGGTCAAGCGAGTGATTGCTATGTGGAGATTGCGGGAAGATTTGTTAGTTTAGCCATCCTTTAACTGTAGATTTTGATGTACTTGCTACTTTCTTATGTCACTCCCTTGGAGTCCCCATTATTTAATTTTATTTAATTTTTATTTTCATCTGTCAGTGAGTGGTTATCTGTGTATGTGCATTTACTTACATATGTGTAGTGCTGTTTTGGGGAAACCCTATCAAAGCACTGTAATATCTAATAATAATAATAAATATACACACGTTTTACCTACACAACCCGCGGTTCAGAGGACACAGATGTGAATTGTGGCAGCACGTGAACTACCACAATTTGCACATGAGTGAGTTCTTCCTACTCCTCTTCCCGCAACCATTATTTAATTTAAAATTCAATATAATTAGATTTGCCTGCTCACAAACGCAAAGCGCGGACTCTTGCGTTTGCCATGTTTCAAATATTTGCTGTGTCTCTATTCCACCTACGACTTGCTTCAGTCAAGACTGTACCGAAAAACAAACCTAATCTCCATAGCTTTTAAAACCAGGAAATCATGTCCGCAAAACCAGATAAAATCGAAGGAGCCTACCAAACCTGTCTTTATGCCAGGATACAAGTATCTGGTACAAACGCGGAGCTCGTGCCTGGAATGGTGAGTGTGCTGTTAAATGTACTATGGTATGTATGTGTGTGGTAGTGGACTGATTGTTTTACTTTATAGTATGTAGTACATGTGTGTATGTATGTGTACATATGAGTGTAAGGTGTGCATATGTGCACGCGTGTGTGTGTATGTGTGTGCGTGCGTGTGTGTGTGTGTGCGTGTGTGTGTGTGCATGTGTGTGTGCGTGCGTGTGTGTGTGTGTGTGTGTTGTGTGTATGTGCATGCGTGTGTGTGTGTGTGTGTGTGTGTGTGTGTGTGTGTGTGTGTGTGTGTGCATGCATAGTGTCATAAAATTACATATTACATTTGATCTTTATCTTTACTAAATAAAATCAGCATGAGTATCAAGTTGGCTCTTGTGAAGGAATTTCAATGGGTGATCAATTATGGATGTCACGGTATATTCTACATCGTGTGTGTGAGGACCTCGGGATCAAAGCCCCTCTGGATCCAAAACTTATTCTGGGAGATTGGAATGGTGCTGGAGCTCACTGCAATTTCAGCACAAAAGCCATGCGTGAAGACGGGGGAATCAGTGTTATCGAAGCAGCTATGAAGAACCTTGAGAAATTCCATGACAACCACATCAGATGGTACGATCCCAAGGGTGGTCAGGACAATGTCAGTAGACTCACTGGTACCCATGAAACAGAACACTACAGGACCTTCTCCTATGGTGTTGCTCACCGTGGAGCTAGCATACGTATCCCACGTCAGGTCCATGTAGATGGAAAGGGCTACCTTGAGGACCGAAGACCTTCCAGTAACTGTGATCCGTACAGAGTGACGGAAGCACTTGTTCGATCCATTATTCTGGAATCTTGGGATGGTATTAGTTAGTGACCAATTATTAGATCCACCAATTTCCCCGAGTTAGGAGAGATAGGCATGCACTAAAAAAGACTAATTTTGATATAGTCTCTGGAGTTATGTTATTCATTTTATTGTATCACTTTATGTGGATGCTATTATGTTAATAATTAATGTTGGTGAAAAGAGTGGTGGGCAGCGTTTATTGCGTAATTTAGGTTTTGCATTGCGTAATTATTTTACTCAAACGCCGAAAGAGATGCGTGATCGTACTTAGGGTTTTTATTGTGAACATCTACTGGGTATTTTTATTTTCCAATAGGCGAGATATATTTTACAACTGTCTATCTAGACATTTGCTGTGGTGGTATTTTGTACTGAGTGTCCAACTATTATGGGTTATTATTCATGATAATTATGGCTTCTCTTCCCTAAATTAAATTTATTTGACCGAAAGGTGGATACGAGGCGATAGGTAAACCACGAACGTGTCTTAATGCAATACATGCAATGAATCTGAGCGATCTTATCGGAATGGTTCGTCCGTATTTCTCCGCTATTTTGTTCGACAGCTGGTGGTCCCTTTGTCGACTTTATGGGCTCGCGGGCGCCGCATACTGTCATGTCGCAATATATATTTATGTGACAATGCGCGACGACTTCCTACAATCCTGGCTATACCGAGAATCAAAAAGTTGACCCAAAACTTTTAAAACCAGGAAATCATGTCCGCAAAACCGGATAAAATTGAAGGAGCCTACCAAAGGTACCTTGAACTCAATCAAAACGGTGCTATCATAGCCACCTATGTTTGGATTGACGGAACAGGAGAAAATATTCGTAGTAAATCGAAAACCCTTCAGAAGTACCCCAATTCTCCGAGTGACCTACCATGGTGGAACTTCGACGGCTCTAGCACTGGACAATCGGAAGGACACAACTCGGACGTGTACCTCAAACCTGTGGCCATTTACAAGGACCCTTTCCTTCGAGGAGACAACGTTTTGGTTCTTTCGGAATGCTACAAGCACGACCTAACCCCATCTCATAGCAACTTCCGTGCCACTTGCGTTGATATAATGGAAAAGGTCAAAAGCGAGGTTCCGTGGTTTGGTATCGAACAAGAGTACACTCTTCTTGACCCAACAGACGACTACCCCTATGGTTGGCCAAAGAACGGTTACCCAGCTCCCCAGGGTCCCTACTACTGTGGAGTAGGAGCTGACAGAATGTTTGGCCGTGCAGTGGTGGATGCACACTACCGAGCCTGTCTCTATGCCGGGATAAAAGTGTGCGGTACAAATGCAGAGGTCATGCCTGGACAGGTGAGTGTGTTGGAAAATCTAGCATACGTGTGTGTCAGTGGACTGTGATCCCATTATTCATGATACCTACATTACATACATGCATGTATACTGGTCTTCTTTATTAAATAAATGCAGCATGAGTATCAAGTTGGCCCTTGTGAAGGAATTTCAATGGGTGATCAGTTATGGATGTCACGGTATATTCTACATCGTGTGTGTGAGGATTTTGGCCTAAAAGCTACTCTGGATCCAAAGCCAATGTCTGGAGATTGGAATGGCACAGCAGGTCACTGCAATTTTAGCACGAAAGCCATGCGTGAAGACGGTGGAATCAGTGTTATTGAAGCAGCTATAAAGGACCTTGAAAAATTTCATGACAACCATATCAGATGGTACGATCCCAAGGGTGGTCAGGACAATGTCAGAAGACTCACTGGTACCCATGAAACAGAACACTACAAAAACTTCTCCTATGGTGTTGCTCACCGTGGAGCTAGCATACGTATCCCACGTCAGGTTCATGTAGATGGAAAGGGCTACCTTGAGGACCGAAGACCTTCTGGTAACTGTGATCCATACAGAGTGACAGAAGCACTTGTTCGATCCATTATTCTGAAATCTTGGGAGGGTAGTAAATAGTGACCAAAGATTAGATCTATTGACTGAGTTAGAAAGCTAGTTTTAATCTACACCTTATTACTATAGGTATACAAAGTTTATCAAACGCTATTAAAGGAACATTTGATACTCATTAATTTTATATTGTTTCTTGATTGTTATACTTTCAGTAAATTATAGAGATTATAATTATAAATATTCAACACATACCATATATTCCCTAATTTTTCGGCAGAGCAAGTTTCAGGTCCAAGTTGGCAATTAGGGATACAATGGTAGGAACCAGAATAACAAGGGTTACAAAGCACACAAAGAGATGGGGAGTGCTTCATAACTTAGCTCACATCCTCAGCTAGATTGGTTAAAAACATGACATTCACACGTCCCCTCTCCCACGCGAGCTATGTAGGATGGTGCAAAGTGTTTTTCTCCTATTCTCTCCCATACATTGACTGTGGTGCAATGACCAAAATTGGCCACAGCACCACCTTGAATAACAAGGGTTACAAAGTACACAAAGAGATGGGGAGTATTTTATAACTTAGCTCACATCCCCAGCTAGATTAGCTGGAAATACCAGATTGACACGCCCCCTCTCCCATGAGCTATATAGGATGGTGCTAAGTATTTTTCTCCTATTCTCTCCCATACATTGACTGTGTTCCAATGGCCAAAATTTGGCCATAGCACCACCTTGAATAACAAGGGTTACAAAGTACACAGAGAGATGGGGAGTGTTTTATAACTTAGCTCACATCCCCACCTAGATTAGTTGAAATATGAGATTGACACACACCCTCTCCCACAAGCTATGTAAGGTGGTGCTGTGTGTTTCTCTCCTGTTCTCTCCCATACATTGACTGGTGCTGTGGCTGAATTGGCCTTTAATCACACTTAGCTGGGAGTATGTAAACTAATTTATGAAGCAATTCCCATCTCCATATGTGGCCCGTTCATTCCAGGAAGATGTTAGAATGGCTAAGTATCAGGGTATATCAGGATATGATTATTACATACAGACACACTACATGCCATTAGTACATATAAAAAATCCATCATAATACAGATACAAATCTACATACAGACACACTGGCATGTATACATATACAAATCTACATGATAATATTATTATACAGACAGACTGGCATACCTACATATACAAATCTAAATACAGACACACTGTACAGTAGATATCCAATTGGTAGATATCTATATTGTCTCATGTATATATTATCTATAACAATATAATAATGGTTAATGATAGAAGTTTCATTGGAACCCAACCCACTCGGAGAGAAAGGAGAAAAAACAGGCAACTGCAGGACTTGAACCCATGTATTAATGTAGTTAGAGTTGCAATCAGTCCTTTCTTGGTTCGCCAGCTGCTCTTGTCTGAAGCTAGCTGTTGTAAGAACTTAATGTACATATATGTACCATTATCGTCACTACAGCTGAAATCATTCAATACTCTATAATACGTTGTATACCGTATCTATTTTGAACAACAACAACAACAACAACAACGACAACAACATTGACAAGTACATGTAGATTATGTCTAATAGACAACTGGACAAGCAGCGTACATGCACTATCTAGTTATGCGTTTGTTTCTTCTTTCCTTTCCCTCTTTTACGCACTGATTGACTTGTCTTCGTTGAAATTTGTTCCTTTTCTTGGTCACTTGAGGTTTTCTTTATCTGTACATCTGAATCTTCCTCGCGGTCCGTAACAGCAGGTTTAGAAATGGTTTCTTCGTCAGATTCGTGTTTGCTGGGTAGGAAAATAATAGCAGCTAGTGCAATTAACTGGAAAACAGCTCCCAAAATGAGGCCATAATGTAAGACCACGTCGAAATCCATCCTCGAATGGAGCGCATGTGAGCACAGGACGGATTTATACGGCAAATACTGCTGTATCTTCAAATACTAAATCGGATTGGCGCCATTTTTCCTATGTCTTCTTGATTCTATGATTCATCTGCGATTTCTTAGAGTAAGACGGCAATGAGCAGTGAAGCCGAGTTGCAATGTATCAGGAAATTCAGGCATTCACAGAGAAAGAGCTTAAGGGTTGTTTTGAATTTGATGCGTCCATATTCTCTTTCTTCGCTTGATGAGGACACCAAAATTCGTGAAACTAATGGCTACATTAAGGTAAGACTCCTTCATTTTAATATTGTTGGCGTTATTTAGTCGAGTTATCCTGTAGGTCACCGTAGTGGGGCAGTTTCAAAAGGTTCGGCATCCTCTGCTAGGACCCCAGCTTTTGGTATTGATAAACGGTTAGTCTATTCAAGTGTGCATAGTGTGAATGTGTGTGCATGGGTATGTGAGTGTAGATGGGTGAGTGTGGGTGTGTAGATGGATGAGTGTGGATGTGTGTGGATGATTGTGGAAGTGAGTAGATGAGTGTGTGTGTTTGGATGTATGTTCCTATGTGTGTTTGTATTGGATGTGTGGGTGTGTTTGAATCTGTTCATCATGTCAATGGGAGTAATTCTATTTTGTGATGTCTTCTTGTGCGATCTTTTCCCACGGGTAGATCATTCTTTATCTGAAAACATGAGATTATATCTTCAAGGGCCAAATGTTAAGGAGTTTCCAGATAATGCTATCGGGGTGAGTTAGCTACATGCATACGTATGTGTATATGTGGACAAAACACTATATGCTATGTATACACCGGGACAGATACACAAGATCTCACACCATGATCCGTGCAGTTACACATTCATACACGTAACATCTATGTATGCGTGTACACACACACACACACACACAAACACACACACACACACACACACACACACACACACACACACACACACACACACACACACAGTATGTACGTATACTGTATGTACTATATTTTGTTATTGTGGGATATTGTACAATTCGTTGCCTATACAAATATATAAAATATAATCTGCCTGTTAACTTGCGGTAACATCTAACATGTGAGTGTAGCACTTTCTGTCTGACTTGTATTACAGAGTGTCCTGTATATTCTCGATTGTGAGATCACAAAGGATCCCAAAGATTTGGAGGATGAGAAGTACTGTCTCATTGTGAAGATGCCTCCATTTCCGGACTGTAATATCATGTTTGTGAGTTCTGTGTGTGTGTGTGTGTGTGTGTGTGTGTGTGTGTGTGTGTGTGTGTGTGTACGTGTGTGTGTGTGTGTGTGTGTGTGTGTGTGTGTGTGTGTGTGTGTGTGTGTGTGTAGAAATTGTGTGTGAGGATGTTGGATAATAGAGATTTTCTTTATCAGGACACCTTCCTATACACCACTGTACTATGCAGGCAAACATACATATCCGTATGTACGCAATAATATACTAGTGATTGACTGTATTCCATTATGATGTATTTGCAAAATGGCATGTTTGAGCTAAGAGGATTGCTCTGTGTGTTACTTTCTATCTTTAGATGTTAACAGACAGTTCTGCTTGTCTGGAGTCTGCAAAGAAGACAGATCCTCAAGGTAGCGATCAGACAGAAAGAGAAGAGACTGGTGAAGATGATGATGAACCACCATGGAAACGTCCCAAGGTTAGGTAACTTTACTCTCTGAGTTTGTCGCTTTGTACTTTTGTAGATGCGTATGTACGGTGTATTGTGGAGTAGGTGAATGTGAAAGTGTGTATGATGCAGTGTTGGAAATAACGGTCGGACTTCGGACATTATCCGATCATTTTGGCCATTTGTCCGATCCAAAAATGCTGGGGTCGGACATTTGGCCGAGCACAATTAAAGGGCCACTGCCATGAAAGCTGGTCTTAAATCACTTTGTTTAGTAATTAAACATCCGTGTTATTGTTAAAAATCGCCGTTCTTATTTCAAACGAGTGAAATTTGCAGTTTATGTCTACAAAATCGCCGAAAATCGGCCATTTTGAAATACGCGTAATGACGTCACAAGAGACCCCACTATAACAACGCAGTGTATACATTGGATAAGGAGATTTTTATAGTGAATTGTTGACTAATAACGTATGAAGTGATAGTTTTACAGTGAATTTTACGTTGCATTATGTGACATGAAGATCCATACAAACAATGTCCAACCCAGATTGAATATGTCCAACCCAAATTCAAAGTGCTCGGACATTTGTCCAACCACTTTTGCTACCTTATTTCTAGCACTGATGGTGGATATTAAATTTTTATGCAGACATACCTTCACTGTAGTGTGTACTTCACACACACACACACACACACACACATACACACACATACACACACACACACACACACACACACACACACACACACACACACACACACACACACACACACACAAACACAGTACAGTACAGTACATACATACATTGTAACATATGTGTGTACATGCATACGTGTGTATAATCATATGGATTATGTTAGTATCTACATTATGATGTTAATGATATGTACATGTACATATACGTATAGCATATCAACTTTATTCTGCATTCTTACTTATAGGAAAATCAAATTTAGTGCTACGCTCGTAGCTACCCATGTATGTATGTACTCCTTCACAGTGAGTGAAGTCAGTTTGTCATTCCTGCTCTTTGTTTTGATGGTACAGTTTAGCAATCTCAAACAAGGAACATTGTCCAAGGAGCCACCCCAGAAGAGAGGGAACAAGGAGAGGAGAGATAAGAATGTGAAGAGGATACGGTTTGCTCAAGAGGTTGAAGTTGTGGTCGACAATATCATGGACACAGCAAGCCCTACTGTCGTGGCACTAAATGGGCATAAGGAGAATTGTAAATCTACTGCAATGAATCACTCAACAATGACTGCTTCTGTTGCACAGACGTCAACTACACCTGTCTCTCAGATGTCAACTGCCCCTGTCTCTCAGACGTCAACCGCCCCTGTCTCCCAGACGTCAACTGCCCCTGTCTATCAGATGTCAACCGCCCCTGTCTCTCAGACGTCAACTGCCCCTGTGCCTCAGACGTCAACCGCCCCTGTCTCCCAGACGTCAACTGCCCCTGTCTATCAGACGTCAACTGCCCCTGTCTCTCAGACATCAACTGCCCCTGTCTCTCAGACGTCAACTGCCCCTGTCTCTCAGACGTCAACCGCCCCTGTCTCTCAGACGTCAACTACACCTGTCTATCATACGTCAACCGCCCCTGTCTCTCAGACGTCAACTACACCTGTCTGTCAGACGTCAACTGTTACCCATATGTCCACAACCTCTGAATTGACAAGCAGTCCCCGAGCATCCACTTTGCACACTACAGTCAGTACAAGAGACCAAGCTTGTCAAACTCCTCCTCGTCACAAGAAAGGAAAAGAGGTGGGTATGTACGTACGTCTGTGAGAGTAGCACAATTGAATCCTTCATGAGGTTCTGTGGTTGTGTGCTGCATGCGCTGTCAGTTGTACATGAGGAAGTAGTGCTGGGATGATTAATCGATTAATTGATTAATCAATCGATTTTTATTTGAAATCTGATTATTGGTAATAGTGTAAGCCAATTGACTAATCACAGAAGTAATTGAGTAGACCAGGCAACCACCCCCGCCTTATTACCCAGAACCTTCACTCCATGGGTTCAGTATTGTACCTGAAATGCGAAAATAACTCTATGGACTTCATGTCTGTTGGATGACTATTCAGTCTAATGAAGTGGGAGTGGTTTCCGGTTACGCCCACTCATCTACTTCCGGTGATTACTCGATTCATCAATCGGTTAATATGTACTGATAATCGATTTGTAAATTACAGCCCATTCCCAGCCCTATTAAAAGGTGCAGTGTGGGACTGGCATCTGAGCCTGGCAAAACAGGATTTACTGTGAAATAATGAACCAATGTGCACTTGTTCGTAGCATCTGAATCCGCTGTGCACCCTCTTTCTGTATTGGTGTGTGGTAAGTGCGGCCAATACTACAGAATGGAATTTAAGGAAGTTAGATGAAGTTAATGCCGACTTCCGGAGTGGATTGCATAGCCTTCCGCCGCCGCGGATCACCGGTGTGTTCATGTGTCTGGCGATTGTGTATATTAATATTATGTACATGACTTCCGATTGTGTGGAGCAGGCGCGTGGTACTTCGACAATTCCTGGCTTGTTGCAGACTGCTTTTGAGAACGTCCCTGCGATTTTTTTTATTTTTTTTATTTTTTTTATTTTTTATTTTTATTTTTTATTTTTTTCTCTCCGCCTTATGGCGTGAAGGGGTGGTGCGGGCTCAATCCCCCAGGGGAAATTAAGTGGTATCTTAGGTTAGTTAATCAGAGTTAGCATTAAATACTTCCGGGTTTCGTAGGCCAGGGGGCGGCACCACAGGTGGGGGGGAGAGCCTGCACCCCCTTAAGTCCAAGAAGGGGTTCTCGTTGAGATCCCTGACAACTGCGTGGGTAGGTTATAGCATTTCTTGGGGTAAGCTTAGTTATCACCTTAAATCAGTAACGAAGGAAGTCAGGGTGTTAAGCTTCATCGCTGAACATCTCCCCATGACATTGTACATGTAATAGTAATATCCCGGCATGGTGAATGATAGACAATTTATGCTACCAATTTGCACATGGCTCAATGCTACATATTATGTGCAATAGACATGTGTTTACTAATTTCCTGCCTTGTTCTCACGCAATACATCCTAACAATGAAACCTGTCTGGTGACCTGTGCTGTATCACTGACCTGTGCTACATCGCTTATGTACACGCAGTTCTTCCTTTGATCTGCCCCTCAATCAGGATACAAATCCAAGTGTATCCCACTGCAGCTTAGTTTATCCCATGAGCACCCACCCACCTTAACTAAGCAGATCTTGGTTATTATGTGTCCCATAGGAGCTGGAATACAGGTACACTAAGTTGGGCGACCTGCAGCCGGGCACCATGAAGGCCAATGTTTATGGTGTTGTCAAGATGTTCAATGAAGCCAGGAGGTCCAGAGGGACAGGTGTGTGTGTGTGTGTGTGTGTGTGTGTGTGTGTGTGTGTGTGTGTGTGTGTGTGTGTGTGTGTGTACAGGTGTGTGTATGTGTGTGTGTGTGTGTGTGTACAGGTGTGTGTGTGTGTGTGTGTGTGTGTGTGTGTGTGTGTGTGTGTGTGTGTGTGTGGTGTCTGTGTATGGGTGTGTATACATGTGTGTGTGTGTGTGTGTGTGTGTGTGTGTGTGTGTGTGTGTGTGTATGCATGTAAGTGATGTACCATGTGTACAATGTTCCGTGTACATATATACGTATGTACAGTAAAATAATATCATACGTACATAGGAAACTTGAATGATCCACTTTATATATAGTACATACATACGTATGTACATACCTGAATGCTAATGATACAAATGCATTTGTACTTATGTGTGTGAGTTAATATTACATGCATACAATGCATGCATGCTTATTATGAGTGTGGTTGTGTATGCAATTTTGCAGATTTTTTCTCGAGCTTTCGTTTAGTGGATGAATCTTTGAACTCGTACTCTGATGTCCAGTGCAATATGTTCCACAACATTGAAGACAAGCTGCCACATATAAAAGCTATCGGCGATGTCGTTAGACTACATAGAGTGGCTGTGAGTGTGTGTGTGTGTGTGTGTGTGTGTGTGTGTGTGTGTGTGTGTGTGTGACTGTTTATATGTGTGTGTTTGTACACACACGGTATGTATGTGCATGTCAGTCGTTTTTGAACTTTTTCTGTTCATGCAACAAAAAGTATGCATTACACTACACCCTTATGGATGATGGTATAGTAGAAACCACCCACCACATTATCCAAGGGAACTCCTTTCCAGTTGATGGTATGTATGTATCAGAGTTCCATCTCAATGGCATACATTGTCATACTCATCTTACTGTTTGGAGGTAACGTGTAAGCTAGGATTGTGGGTCAGTCTGTCAAGTCGGTCCCGCTGTGCAGTGTGAGGGGTTACAAGGGACTGTAACCCCCGCATTCCACACATTCTGTGTCCTGTCTGGTATCTTCACGTTTTGAGACTGAAACATGCTAAATATGTAGAGTTTATCTAATTTTAGATACGATTGTACAATGTATGCATATGCATACAATGAGTGTATGTGTGCCATGTCTGGTTTACAGGATAAGCACATGTACATAGAGGTGTGTATTATGATGTGTAGAATTCAGCAATTTTTTGAGTGTATGTACAACATGATGCGCATGCAAATGCTTATGTGTACGTACCTAGGTATGGAGTGATGTTAGTACATAGTGTGGTTGGCTGTGTCCAGATTCTTATTTCTGGAATTTGCCAAATAGGCACAGTGTACTACAAGTGTGTGTGTGCACATACATATGTATGTACCTGTATGTATATACTATACATACAGGTACATTCAAATACACATTCACTGAGTGTGATGTACATACATTCGAATACGTATTCACAGAGTGTGATGTACGTATGTGTGGTATGTCTGATGTGCAGCCTGTTGTGGATTGTGTATGCTGGTACGTATGTACGTATGTACGTAAGTGCTAGGAATGTGTCTTGTGTTATGTGAACAGGATCTAACTCTCGACAGTCCAGCTTTAGAGAAAGTGAACTGACAGATAGTCATGCCCTATGAATGTGGGGAATTTGAAGTCTTGAATTGAAAGTCTTCACGTCTCCTTAATCAATTGATTATTTAATTTTAGATAAGGGAGTTTGATAGATAGTACCATGTATGCACAGGGGAAGCTTGAACAAATTTCCCGGATGGTACCTTTGAGAATGTCGAACAATAGCTGTGCTCAACCTCCAGGTATGTTAGGAATGAGAATAGAAACTGTTTGGAGAGACAGAACAAGCATTCTCTAGTTTGCGGAAATGTGTAGCAGAGGAAGTATTGTGCAGGTTGTATTCTGGACATACATATGTGTGTGATTTGAGAGACATACATACTTAGTGTAATGAGGCAGTAATTTGCAGGATGTATTCCAAATGTATGTGTATGTACAGAGAGATACACTTAATACAAAGAGGAAGTTTTGTGAAACATATCTTCTGTATGTACATATCTCTGGGTACAGATGGGTCCTCTTAACTACAACTCTTATAGTGTTAGTTTTTGAATGACACAGAAAAGTGTTTTCTATATGCAACATCAACCAGCATGTATGGTAGTGTACACTTTGAGATGAAATTCCCGAAATGGAGGTTCCTCAGGGATGCGTTGTGGGCTCTTCTGTATTGCTCAACACAGGGAATCTGTGTTAATCCACCACAATTTGTTTTCAAATACACGGTGGACGAACAAGTTAGGTGGTCATTCATTGGTACTTGTATACCATATTGCTACGGGGACATTGTGGTGGAAGAGAAGATTTGGCAGATTAACCAGTGGCAGATTGACAGAAATTCACTGTATGTACATAATGTTATGTGTGTTTTATCACAGTTCTAGGTATTGTGGAGCTTAGTACCTCCCACGATTGCAGCCTAACCAACTCGTGTGTTAGCCCTGCTTATAATTGTACATGACATGTACATACGTACGTATATGCCTTCATATTGACTGTAGTTGTGAATTCCTGTTTAAGCCGAGAAGCCTTCAGTCATGAGACTAGTGTTGCATGCAACCACCAAAAGCCAGGTACTGTACTAGTTCCCTATGTGTGTCATTCTGTGCTCTCCCTCTCCCTGTTGTACACAGGTGAGCACCTTTAATGGGAACATACAAATCGGTGGGAAGAGGATCTTCTCCTGTCTTGTGTTTGACGGAAGACCAGACCAGCCCATTGTACCGCGAACCAAGAACACCGAGTTCACTTTCACAAGTGAAGACAAGAAAAGAGTGAGTACAACTCCGTGTGTATGAAGTATTGTTGAGTTAGACCACTCTGTATCTACATACTTCTAGTACGTACTTGTATCGCAGTTCCTGAGATTACCTCAGTGATAGTATCACTATGTATTTCCCAGTCTCAATTGAACCTGTAATGTAGTACTCCTAACACACTTCAAGCATCATAAGGTCAATTTTACAATGAAGATGATTTTGCCTGGTACGATTGGTCGTCCCTGTTGCGAGGGTCTACTGTACATCTTGCGCATGTACATATTTGTGCAACAGTGAATGTACACACGTGCATACACATTTGCCCCTCAATGAAACAACTCTCTTGTTATCGCTGTACCAACTCTTACTGGGTACATAGATAGTATCTATGCTGGGTACAAGTCTTTGTGTGGTGAACAGTATCCGGTGGTAGTAGCTGTGTGAATGATCATCACTGTCAGATGGTATGAACACTTCTATGGACTCTGTACTCATGCAGACCAATACTTCCACAGCTACCTTCCTAATAGTATGGGATGTAGGGTATTTATTGCAAAGGTTTCTCCTTGTTAATGGTATTCATGAATACCAATGTTTGTTGATTTGTGACCCTGCTCCTGTGCGAAACATCGAATTGAACATATTTGGACATGATCATCTGTACATGTATTAGCCTAATGCGAAACACTGTATGCAAACAGCCACTATTTTATGGAGTTCGTGTACTATATGTTCATTGGTTAGTTTCCTTTGTGTGAGTGTGTGTGTTTGTGTGAGTGTGTGTGTTTGTGTGTGTGTGTGTGTGTGTGTGTGTGTGTGTGTGTGTGTGTGTGTATGTGTGTGTTTGTGTGTGTGTGTGTGTGTGTGTGTGTGTGTGTGTGTGTGTGTGTGTGTGTGTGTGTGTTTAGCATTGAGTTGACAAATGTGATTATATGGCTTAATACCATCTGTGAATCTCTGACATTAAAGAATGTATGTACTCTAATTGTACACCTATCATGACTGCATGCAATGAGACATTCTCATCTCTTATTCACAACTCGCCAGGTTGCTGAACTGAAAGAATGGGCTTCGAAGCAGTCTTCACTCAACAGCAACAAGAGACTTCTCTCCCTACAAGACCTCTTCCCTGGTGTATACTTTGACATTGTGTGTCAAGTGAGTTCACACGTACCACTACAGACTTCCGTGAGTATGTTCGGCTGTGGTTCCATATACAGTGGAACCTTGCTTATCATAACTCCAGCTATCCGGCAAGCAAGTTTACATGGCCTTGTCATTCGTAGTAATGTGCTATTTTTTTTATAAATTACGTAGTTTTCTGAATTTGACTTGCCTTAGTTTGCTGTTCATACGCACATGTTGGGATTGAATTATACAACTAGCATGCATGGTGTAACTAGCCATGTTTACGGTTATAAAACCATAGATATAGTATCTATGATCACACACAACATTTTGTAGCATTTCTGAATGTTTTGCAAATAATTCACAACTGATATGTAATCAAAATTTCGTATGTACCTCTGTTCTTACATTTTGTGAGCAAATGTCATGTAAACATACTGGACTTCACACTATGCAACCACTTCTAGACACCAACCTTACAGAATAAATCTGTAAAGTCTGACCTAATGTTGAGATCACAACATCCATGTAGACTATACTCAGTGGAACTCTATGATCTCTCAATTTGAGATATTGTCATCATTTTAGACTGTGTACCATGTGTACTGTGTGTGTGTGTGTACCCATTCCCATTTCCATTTTGTCAAGGTTGTGTCAACTTGCATCATTCCATCTAATGAATGCAGTGTTGTTAAGATATGGGATGGAACAAAGGTTACCATGTGAGTGATCTTGTTTTCACACACCATTGTTGTTTATCATATAGGTGTTATTTGTTGTACATACCTATGAATGTCTTTGCTGTTTGTTGTATAATGTTTGTTGTATAATATGTCATTTGTTCTCATTGATTTGTTCTCACCCACCTGCTGTGCTTACGTTTAGATCCCACCTTCATTACTACATTCAGTGCCTTGTGATTTTTGTCCCAATTGTACTATTATACGTATATACGTAGATAATATATACAATGGAACCTTTCTATAAAGGACAAATTGGGACCAGGTGATTTGTCCACTGTAGAGAGGTTGTCCACTCTTCAGAGGTGAAAAATGTATTAGCACTATAGGGAAAATTTACTTTTGGTGCATTACGGAGTGTCCTTTGTAGGGAGGTAATTTCTGTGGTGTCCTTTATTGGGAGAGTCCTTTAATAGAGGTTCCACTGTAATATCTTTGATCACGTGTTTCATGTGGTGGTAAGATTCAGAGAAGAAAATGTTCCCATTTTGCTTGAAAACAACCCTCTTCCTGTGTGATATTACAGGTACTGTTGTAATGTATGTACATGTATTGGATGAGGCAAATTGAGGTTTATAACTTTTCAGCCTGCATTGTGAAAATAAACCTCGTGAACTATCCCATTTGCGGTATGTACAATTCACATGAACAGCAAGGAACATGTGATTGACTGTTACATATACGTACGTATGTGCAGTTGAAACATGAAATCTCAATTCACTGTATCGTAGCACCCACTGAAGAGAATGTACGCAATGTCATGCATGCAGATCATCTTCACCCATATGACTGGATCATATTACAGTGTATAATTTGAACAAGAAGCTAGCAAAGCTACTTCAAACCACTCAAAATGACCTTTACTGTTGTACCCTTACCTGTTATACTGACATGTGTGTATAAAGTGGGGGGTGTATTACCAACACAAGGTGTATATATGGGGTCCTTATCCTAACTATATATATACACGCAGCGAGGTCACAAGCTACATAACTTTTATTTTTTTGCACGAACTTTGTCTCGGTCCACTCACGTGCAATACATCTGCGCGACCTCAACGCGAGGGTTCGTCCGTATTTCTCCGCATTTTTTCCGCCCGTTGCCCCTTTGTTGGCGCCTAATCGAGTTGACCAGTGAAAATTGGCGCTGATTGTGGCAACACGTGACAATTGAAGACCTTTCGGTGATCCTTCCTGCTCCTCTTTGTTCGACTTCCTGTTATGTCCCGATTTATAGGCCAGCTGCGACGTTCTTTGATTCAGACTGTACCGAGAATCAGAGTTAATCCCCAAACGTTTCATATCAGGAGAATCATGTCTACAAAACCGGATAAAATCGAAGGAGCCTACCAAAAATACCTTGAACTCAATCAAAACGGTGCTATCATAGCCACCTATGTTTGGATTGACGGAACAGGAGAAAATATTCGGTGCAAATCGAGAACCCTTCAGAAGTACCCCAATTCTCCGAGTGACCTACCATGGTGGAACTTCGACGGCTCTAGCACTGGACAATCGGAAGGACACAACTCGGACGTGTACCTAAAACCTGTGGCCATTTACAAGGACCCTTTCCTTCGAGGAGACAACGTTTTGGTTCTTTCGGAATGCTACAAGCACGACCTAACCCCATCTCATAGCAACTTCCGTGCCACTTGCGTTGACATAATGGAGAAGGTCAAAAGCGAGATTCCGTGGTTTGGTATCGAACAAGAGTACACTCTTCTTGACCCAACAGACGACTACCCCTATGGTTGGCCAAAGAACGGTTACCCAGCTCCCCAGGGTCCCTACTACTGTGGAGTAGGAGCTGACAGGATCTTCGGTCGTGCAGTGGTGGACGCTCATTACCGAGCCTGTCTCTATGCAGGGATACAAGTATCTGGTACCAACGCGGAGGTCATGCCTGGACAGGTGAGAGTGCTGTGTGTGTGTGTGTGTGCGTGTTTGTGTTTGTGTGTGTGTGCGTGAATGTACGTGTGTTCGTGCGTGCGTGCGTGTGTGCGTGTGTGTGTGTGTGTGTGTGTGTGAGAGAGAGAGAGAGAGAGGTGTATGTGTGTGTGTACTGTGATGGTGTGCTAAGTGTGTGGGTGTGGGTGTGGGTGTAATAAGTGTGTGCGTGTGGGTGTGCCTAGCGTGTGTGGGTGTGTTATATAAGTGTGTGCATACATGTACATTGGTCTTTCCCGTTCACTTTTACAGTGGGAGTATCAAGTTGGCCCTTGTGAAGGAATTTCAATGGGTGATCAACTATGGATGTCACGGTATATTCTACATCGTGTGTGTGAGGATCTTGGGATCAAAGCCACTCTGGATCCAAAACCTATGCCTGGAGATTGGAATGGTGCTGGAGCTCACTGCAATTTCAGCACGAAAGCCATGCGTGAAGATGGTGGAATCAGTGTTATCGAAGCAGCTATGAAGAACCTTGAGAAATTCCATGACAATCACATCAGATGGTATGATCCCAAGGATGGCCGTGACAATATGAGAAGACTTACTGGTGCTCACGAAACATCAGATTACAAGACCTTCTCCTATGGTGTTGCTCATCGTGGAGCTAGCATACGTATCCCACGTCAGGTCAATGCAGATGGAAAGGGCTACCTTGAGGACCGAAGACCTTCCAGTAACTGTGATCCATACAGAGTGACGGAAGCACTCGTTCGATCCATTATTCTGAAATCTTGGGAGGGTAGTAAATAGTGACCAAAGATTAGATCTATTGACTGAGTTAGGAAAACTGGTCATATTTTGCACCTTATTACTACGTACGTGTGCTATGCAACTTTTATCAAATGACTTTATTAGGATTATTGACACTATTATTGTTGTTTGATTGTAATATTATTTTTGATAAATTATGATGAGTTATAGATTTTTTGCACCCTTCCACTATACATGGTGATATTCAGCTCTTTTTTAGCTGCTTATTCACTTGTTACATTTGGAAAATTTGACATTTCTATTGTAGTAAGCACTGGTCTACGTCTTGCGATAACTTTATAGTATAGTAAATTTGTTGTTCTTATTTTGACATATTTGGCAAATTGTATGTATTGCGGAGGACCCTGTAGAGAGGGTTTTGCACAACTTTGTTGGTAGAGCATTCTGTTTCGTATGTGTCATCTGATTTCTAGGAAGTGTGTGTGGGGGGGGGGGGGGGGGGGAGTACATGGTATCCCTCTATGTGTGTATGTGTGTGTGTTTGTGTGTGTATTTGTGTGTGTGTGTGTGTGTGTGTGTATGTGTGTGTGTGTGTGTGTGTGTGTGTGTGTGTGTGTGTGTGTGTGTGTATGTGTGTGTGTGTGTGTGTGTGTATGTGTGTGTGTGTGTGTGTGTGTGTGTGTGTGTGTGTGTGTGTGTGTGTATGTGTGTGTGTGTGTGTGTGTGTGTGTGTGTGTGTGTGTATGGGGGGAGTACATGCTACCCCTCAAAGTGGTGACAAGATTTTGTGTACTCACTTTCCAGTAGGATTCTGATGAAATGGTCAGTTGTGATTTCAGTAATGTTGTGGAAAAACCACTGATGTAAAGGGAGGGTCTGAATAATAAACCCCAATGATGTCACACAGTTGCCAAGGCAACAGTTTTAGTGTACTTTACCACAGATGAATACATCAAAGGATATACAGACATGTGACATGGGAATGTGTATGAGTGTATCTTTCATGAGTCTCCAATTCCTCTGAAGTACACCATGGTAGGATGTACATAAGTAGTGCTTGGTTTATTCAACACTCAGTTATCTGACAATCTCATCCATTCAACACTCAGTTATCTGACAATCTCATTTATGAAACGTTCATTTATCTGACAACCTCGTTTGTCAACTATTCATTTGTGTTTTTCCTCCACTGAGTTGTGGACAGTTCACCATGATTTATCCACTATGTGGTCCATCTGACTCATTTCAAAGATCCGAGCCCTCCAGATAAGACCCCTTTGTATTCATGTGTAAAGCAGTGCGTAGTGTTGCTTCACTATGTACTGTCATGCATGCCGATACATACATACGTGCATCCTGTCACTTGTCTTGTTATTTTTGTTTGTATTAGGAATGTACGTGCTGCAGACAGACATGGACATCCCTCAAAGTGAGTAGCATATTATTTTGAACAAATGTACATGTGTACTGTGTGTATGTGTGAGGGGGTACTTACTAACCGAAGTCTCCCCTTGGAGTCCCCTGGTACCCTCCCCCCCCCTTTTAAATGTAGCCTTTACTAAGGATCACCCATGTCTCATACTTGTGAGTGTATACGATGAAGTTTCATTGAGCCACCACCACTTTATCCATGAATCACTTCTGTAGTAGAATTCTTTCACAGACATGAAAAATGGCTCTGATAATCTACCAAACTTCCTATTCTGCCATTTTTCCCACACAAATCATGTTGCTTTAATGGGCATTCACTCCATCCTGTTGGTTTGTGAGCATATCATCTGTTGGCTATCTTGCAAATGTGTTGTGTGTAGTTCAGACCTTTCGTACGTTTGCGTATCAGCTCAACCTGCAAGTGCCCAATTGTACTTCTATGAATGTGTGTACAGTACAAGTATCAGTCCAATATATTCGTCCATGTTGAACTATTCCCACTGGCTATGCCAGATGGTGAGAATAGCTGAGTGGGAGCTAACTCAGCATGTGGCAGGAACTAGGTATGCTATTCTCTAGCAGATCTGGTTCTTGTATATACTGTATATGGTACAGTTCATTCACAGTTCTTGTATACATGTCAGATCAGCATTGTACATGTACCCTAGGTGGTATCAGTCCTGTCAACCCTGGGTGAAGGACCTGGACTGTGTTGACAAACTCAAGCACCTTATCAAATTACATGGGTGTTTGCATTATAGTGTGTGTGTGTGTGTGTGTGTGTGTGTGTGTGTGTGTGTGTGTGTGTGTGTGTGTGTGTGTGTTGTGTGTGTGTGTGTGTGTGTGTGTGTGTGTGTGTGTGTGTGTGTGTGTGTGTGTGTGTATCTGACTACATGGGGTGTCTGCATTATAGTGTGTATGTGAGTGTGTGTGTGTGTGTGTGTGTGTGTGTGTGTGTGTGTGTGTGTGTGTGTGTGCGCGCGCGTGAGTGTGTGTTCTAGATCTTCATCTTAAATCTCCATATCTCCATCCTTGTTGAACTGGTTATGTAGCACGCACTGAATATGATTGGATAATTTGTAAGTAATGGCTTGTAATTCCATTGCAGGTGGAACCTCACTTTGAACTTATTAATATTGTAGACACTATGTATCATTTTGTATTGCATGTAATAGAATACATACTATTGTTATGTACAGTGTGTGTGTCATTCTATGTGATATAGAGGTAGGTTTGTTCAGTGGGAAGGTTTCAGATTACAGGCATATACATACCAGAGAAGTATTGTAATACTCCTCTGTAACAGATATCATTCCTCAGTTAGTGAGTTGATGCAGACAGGTTCAGGAACTGTTTCCAATGTAGGCATGTTCTGAAACCTTTTCTCTGCATTCTTTGCATCAACGGTGTCATCAAGATAACTTCTCACATCACTTGTCACCTTTGGTTCTCACAGATTGATAATTGTGTTATGGAGGTTGTTTGTTTTCCTTTGAGTCTGTAGCTTCAAAAGCTAGTATTGATACCCAGGTCACAAGTACACACACACACACACACACACACACACACACACACACACACACTCACACACACACACACACACACACACACACAAACACACACACACACACACACACACACACACACACACACAACGCAGTACCGTACAGTACATACATACATTGTAACATATGTGGGTACATGCATGCATGTGTATAATCATATGGATTATGTTAGTATGTACACTGTTGTACTCTCCACTCTATACAGTGCTGACCTGAACTTGGAGGAGCTGGTACGCGATCTTTGTGTAGATGTGGTTCTGTACAATAACCACATGAATACCACAAGAAGTTTGATGGTGAGTTGCTGTCTGTTCAGCATTGTACATGTATCCTAGGTGGTATCAGTCCTGTCGACCCTGGGTGAAGGACCTGGACTGTGCTGACAAACTCAAGCACCTTATCAAACTACATGGGTGTCTGCATTATAGTGTGTGTGTGTGTGTGTGTGTGTGTGTGTGTGTGTGTGTTCTACAAATATTGACTTCAAGTGACTTCTCTGCAATTAATGAATTGAACCATATCATGGCTACTTTGTGGGATTCATACTCATATGGTTGCAGTGGTGTCACACACGAGTTCATTGGGATTCAGCTTTGCATGTTTCATGGTTGTACATATCCAAGTTAAGCGTTCACATGCAATGCACTGGCCTACATGTATGCACCTCGGTCCAACCTGTGTGCAGACAGAGTAATTGCTGATCTTCGTTCCACGCTGTAGCCTGGTCAGTATGTCCGCATGCATAACGTCCATGCTTCCTGTCACCACATTGGGAAGGACCAATTGGAGGTTGTTGATCTTTGTATTCATCGAGGATCACGCAATGGTTGTGGAGTGACAGTTCTACCAATGGATGACCCAGATGTTGTCCAGATGAAGAAGTGTGTCTTCATGTGTGTACGTATGTGTGTGTGTGTCCCTGTGTGTTGTGTGTGTGTTTATGCATGTATATGTATGTGTGTGTGTGTGTCCCTGTGTGTGTTATGTGTACGTATGTGTGTGTATGTGTGTGTGTGTGTGTGTGTGTGTGTGTGTGTGTGTGTGTGTGTGTGTGTGTGTGTGTGTGTGTGTGTTGTACGGGCAGTGGTAAGCTTGAAGATTATTTTGTCCTCACATTGCAGAAAGCTTTCCTCGATACAAGATGAGAGAGTGAAGCTGTTTAGATGTGTTGACCACAGAGTGCCCGTTGTCCACCAGACTTCTGTCACCACTGGTATTGGCTAATTGGCTAACTGTACAATGTAATGTGTGGTTATTTTCTGAGTGTGTACAAGCTAGAAGGATTGTATGTGCAATATCTCTAGCTTCATTGGTGTGTGTGTGTGTGTGTGTGTGTGTGTGTGTGTGTGTGTGTGTGTGTGTGTGTGTGTATGTGTGCACAAGCATGTGTGT
>OZ026555.1:4192294-4274794 GCA_964020155.1 Chondrilla cf. caribensis | reverse complement strand
ATTGCCACCTCCGAATCCATCAAGCTGGCCAAGTCCGTGGATCCCGAGGGAAACAGGACCCTGGCCGTGTGCACCAAGCTGGACCTGATGGACAGGGGGACAGACGCACATGACATCCTGGAGGGGAAAGGTGAGAGAGCCATTTGCTGCACATCGCTGCTGGTATACATGTGTGTGTTGCCAGTACAGAGTGTACAAAAGCCCATGCAGGTTCAGCTGGTAGCCTAGCATAGAAGCCTCCTGGTGAAAGGTCTCCTCAGGATATTAAGCTTGCTTAACCATAATCATAACAGGGAAATCTCTCAGTTTCCTCTTTTTGGAACACACATGTTGCAATACACATTGAAACCATTTTGTGCCTGACTATGTAAGACCACATTCTCCTACTCTTCCAATTGTTATTATTTATTGGATAGTGATCCCGGTGAAGTTGGGGATAATTGGAGTGGTCAACAGAAGTCAAGAAGACATCGATAGCAACAAGGTGAGGTTACCTTTTGTGCACTTAATGCGGTACACATGTGGATACATCCGTACTTACATACATCTCTCTACTGTACTTAAGTACGTACATATGTGTATGTAGGGAATAAGATGTGCTACTTCACATGTTAATTACACGCTCCACTGTACATGTACTTGTAGGGTATGTACATATGTACGTATCTACATGCCCTTTAGTAAATAGAACATGCATGCTGTATGTGTATGTTATATGGATATACAGTATGTATGTATGTACATACATATGTACATACTTGGAGCACTATCTTTATGGTACAGTAGACTATATGCAATGAGGGTCCAATTGTGGCTGTTAGCATTCTCTCAAACATTGCCTGTGTATCCTCATTATATGCATAATGTATGGGCACATGTGTTGAACAAACATGTTCACATATGTATGCATCTTTGGGGGTTGTGTCTTGATGTACTGTATATGCCCATGTTGCCTGTTTGTCTGTGCAGGCAATAGAGGAAGCAATCAAGGATGAAGCTTCTTTCTTGAAGAGGAGGTATCCTCTACTGGCATTGAAGAGTGGCACACCTTACTTGGCAAAAAGACTGAACAAGGTACGTACATACGTACATTGCTTGTAATGCCAGCTCTCATTTACTATGTACGTACATCACTGCTACTGAGTTTCTATGTACATACAGTACTGCTACTGAGTTTCTATGTACGTACATCACTGCTACTAAGTTTCTATGTATGTACATACGAATATTATAGTCTTGCATATCCATACGTACTTCTGCCATTTTCTCCTGCTGTAATGTGCTCATCCACTGCAGTTGCTAATGTTCCACATTCGGCAGTGCTTGCCAGATTTGAGAGCTAGGATAACTTCCATGGTCAATAAGCACGAGACTGTGATGTCACACCTTGGCCAGCCTATCACCAATACGGTACAGTGTGTTGCATATGCTGGACACGTGTGTGCATGTGGGTGTGTTGTGTTGCAATCTATACCACTGAGTTCTGTGTATGTATTGAGCATGTATGTGCATGAAAGTGTGGTGTGTCGCAATCCACACCTCCGAAGTCTGTGTCTATATTGAGTGCATGTGTGCATACAGGCGTGTTGTGATACAAGATGTTATCAGATTGTCATGTATTGTATATAATATGCTTGTGTATATACGTTTCTAAACTGATGTGTGACCACATCAAAGGATTTATCGTGTCTGTATATTTCATACAGATCTATATCGCCCTATATTTTAGTATGGTGGGAAAATACAGATACGTGTCATTTTCTAACACGGAAACTACTGGTTAACCTCCAAAAAGTATCCATTGCTGAAGTATTCGAATAGTTTACAGTCACTTGGAATCTTCAGAGCATTTAGCATCAGTTTAGATGCAGCATAACCTCCCTCCTCGTTGTACGATATCCACGTATGGAGGCGCTTAAAGGATCAGTTTAGAAGCCGATTATAACCCGCCTCCTCGTTGTATGTTATTCATAAGCACTCCACCCTCGGGCGCTTCGCGCCCTCGGGCGTCGTGCTTATAAATATCATACAACTCGGAGGCGGGTTATAACCTATACATATACTTCATCTTATGTACATATGTATATCTCTTCAGGGATCAATGTTGCTGCAAATTTTGACCCATTTTGCCACTGAATACACCTCCACAATTGAGGGCACTGCAAAGGACATTGAAACTGACAGACTGTGAGTGGTAGTGTAGTGTGTATCTAGGTTCTGTATACTGTATGAACGTTGTATGACAATATACGCGTCTGCATGTATTGCATATATTGTATAGTACAATAGCAATATTATATTGTATCAATGTGATTGTGAATGTGTGTGAATGTGAATCAATGTGAATGTGCTGTACATATGTTTCTATATATGTGTATTGTGTATCCATGCACATACTTACATATGTACTATGGTGGAAAGTCTTGTCTATGTATGTATGTACGTATGTATGTATGTACATACATACACTGTGCAGGAAATATACTGTGGCCCTGTGCAGTATAGTCTTACTACTACGTATATTATTCATAATATGAGGTTTTATGCATACAGATGTGCATATTCTGCACACACGGTGAAACCTGTAGGTAGTGACTGCTTAAGGGAACAGTAAAATTAAGGTCCTCTCTAAAGACAGGTGGTCTTTATACAGAGGTGTATTACTGCAGTTGAGGTGATGTAGTGGATAGTCTAATAATGGTCACTTGGGAGTCAGGACAGGTGGTCTTTGTGTAGAGGTGGCCACTATAATAGGTTCCACTGTACTATACGTATGCATGTACTGTACATGTACAGAGTAAGCATGGATATGTACAGTATGTACATACGTACGTGACCTGTACAATACATGTACACAGTGTGTGCATGTATACATAAGCATAGATATGAACATGGGAAAGCATCAACACATCACTCCTGTTCTTCTGCAGATCTGGTGGAGCCCGTATCTGTTACATATTCCACAACATCTTCAAGGAGACAGTGAATTCAACGGGTCCACTGACAGGCCTCTCACAGTCTGACATAGTTCACGCCATCACTAATGCTACCGTGAGTATTATCACACGTACGTACATAGGTACTGTATGTACCTGGTGCATATATCACATATATGGTATGTGGGTGTAAGTGACAAAAATGGTGAGTACTTGTAGTTTTGTCTCCTTATGCAATCAATCCACCCCTACTGCACCAAAGTGAGTAGATAGGTATGTATGTGGTCTGTGTGTTATGATTATGTACATACCTATCTACTGCATTACATTTGATCTGCTGGCATGTGTAGGCTGCATATTGTGAACTGAATAGTGAATCTTTATGTAACCATGTGCGTCGATACGAACATTTTCGTACCTGTGGGTGTACTGTATGTATGTACATAAGTGTGGTTGAGCCTCTGATTCTGTATTGCTTGCTTCCTTGGTGGATTTGTGTAATGTGATCACATTATGTGAACTTGTTGCATGGTTGGTTGTGAGATCAAGGGCCTAGCATGTGCATTTGTTTTGATTATTGCACACTTTAAGGTGGATTAACTTGCATAAGAGGCCTCCCCATCATTATAGACTGTACTGAGTGAACCTCTATAATCTAACCACGTTTTGAGATCTCCCCATCATTGTAGACTGTACTTTGTGAGCCACTATTATAATCTACCCACGTGTTCACATCTCCCCATCACTGTAAAGGACTGAGTAAACCTCTATAATCTACCCACATGTTGAGATCTCCCCATCATTGTAGACTGTACTGAGTAAACCTCTATAATCTACCCACTTGTTGAGATCTCCCCATCACTGTAAACTTGACTGAGTGAACCTCTAAGATCTGCCCACTTGTTGAGATCCCCCCATCGTTGCAGACTGTAGTGAGTGAACCTACGTACAACCAAGATCCTGATATCGTGGACTTCACGAAATAGTCTTCATGATCTGTTCCATCTTTGCCTCTCTTGTAGGGACCTCGGCCTTCATTGTTTGTTCCAGAAATGGCATTTGAGCTTCTTGTGAAGAAGCAAATTCGGCTTCTCCTTCCTCCAAGTCTACAGTGTGTGGAGAAGGTGTACGAGGAGATGCAGAGGATAATGCAGTACACAGCACAGCATGTGAGCTACTGTAGATGAACTACATATTTGTGATTGTGTGTGTGTGTGTGTGTGTGTGTGTGTGTGTGTGTGTGTGTGTGTGTGTGCGTGCGTGTGCGTGTGTGTGTGCGCGTGTGCGTGTGTGCATGTGTGAGTATGTGCATACGTGTGTGTGTGTGTGTGTGTGTGTGTGTGTGTGTGTGTGTGTGTGTGTGTGTGTGTGTGTGTGTGTAATGCAGTTATATGCATGCATATGTATGTCTGTACATGAGTACTGTTCACTATACTGTCTATAATGCCCCTGTACTCTGCTCAGTATGGTAGTGCTGCATGAAACTGTTCATAGACCTGTGTGTTCTCCACTTGATGCTCTAGATGAAGGAGTTCCAGCGATTTCCACTTTTGAAGGACGAAATTGTCAAGGTTGTCAGCAGACTGCTGAAGGAGAGGCTCCCTGTGGCCAACTCCATGGTGAGCCCACATGTAGGCAAGGTTGTATGCTCAGAGTGTGTGTGCAGAACGAGGGAACACACCATATAACATAATAGGGGTTGTGAACTGTGTTGAACCAGCCCTTGTACTGGGGTACTTTCAGCTTCTGGGAGTATTTTGGAACATAGATTCCTCTGAGCCATCACTTTCATTCTTCCTAGATATTTGACCTCGAGGACTGTCTTCAATAGGAGGTAGATCTCAATCCACACTTGTAACTCGTAGTGGGTCTTGTTGTAGCTTATGGTACTACTGTAGACTATAATTGAGATGTACGTACTTATGCACCTACGTAATATGTATGGCCCATGTAGACTGGGGATAACAAAGTCCCCCTACTGTACTTTGGAAGTACATGGCTTATACTGTGGTATCACTTCCTGTTATTATGGTGACTTCCTGTGATCATAATAACTTCCTTTTATGATAACTTCCCCTTTGTCTATCGTGCCGTACATCCTAGACTTTTCAATAACAATAGCCCATGTATGTACAGTACATATGTACATCAAGTACGTATGTACCATGCCATGTATTGGTTATGTAAAAGGCTTGCTTTCTTTCTGTTGCAAGGTGGAAGATCTGGTGTCCATAGAACTGGCTTATATCAACACCAACCATCCTGACTTCATTGGAGGGAAGCACGCTGCTTATGAGTCTGTACTTGCAGTAAAAGTGAGATGTACACCTGTGAGCACATGTATGTAGTGTACGTGTGTACATATGTTCATACAATGCATGTACGTACGTCAATGCATTGTATGAACTTATGCTGCATACGTACATGTACGTACCTGTATGTCACTGTGTTTTCTTCCCAAAGGTGATAATACATAGCAATGTCACATATCCTGATAGGCCATTTGCTGACCTTTTGGTAGCTACTTGATTGATCAATTACTGTATAGTGGGAAATTTTCGTGGTACAAAATTTTTGCATATGGCTCCAAAATGAAAATTCGCAGATAAACTTTTCACGGATTCTGGCCACAGTCACGTGATAGAACAACAAGAACGTCTGGCTCGCAGATAAAATTTTTGCAGATGTTAGGCCAACTGCAAAATCTGCAAAAATTTTGTTCCATAAAGATTTCCCGCTATAAGGTATCAGGGAGGTATGGTATCATACCTCCAGGGATCTCATGGATACATAATACATGCATATGTATGCATTTACAGTATGTACATAATACGGACATACGTATATAGCACATGTACATACTTGTGTACATACTGTATGTACTTGCAACATATGTACGTTTGTATGTACAAATTGTTGCGTGATGTGATTTATTTGATGCGAACGAGTTTGAGGCAGTCTGAATACTGCTATCTGCTACTGAACTTATGAACAGAAAATGGGAAAAAATATGTGTAGCAAATAAATAGAATCAGTATTGCCTTTTACTAGTGGTCACTTCATATTGAGGTGACCATGTACATGTTATATTGTTGTTATATGTATTATGGTTTGTGTCCGATGGTATAAGGTGGTGTTGTGTTATGGATATTCCAGGTTTATATTCGACAGTCTTTTATACAAAAACCTCATTTGTCTATTTTGTAAATACCTCCACTGAGCTGTGGACAAATGATTCATCCTACACCTCTTTCATGCAACACTTGATTTGTCAGATAATTTGCAGAAAAAGAGGTGCCTGCATAACCAGGTCCGACTATATACGTATGATGTGTAAGTATCAATATGTAGTATATGTGTATCAAGATACTGTATCGGTAGGAAGGTTTCATCGAAGAAATTTCACAATTTTGTTGGGAAAACAACTATCTTGCAGATTTGAGTTTGTGAATTTCATATATTAGCATGTTTTGGTGTGATTTTACCAAAAATTTGATATTCTTATATATATAATGAGTCCCATTATAATGTGGAAGTGAGAAAATAGAACCTTGTAAAACCTTCTGCTGTACAGACTAAACATGTATGCACTGTTTTGTAACAGGAACTTTAAATTTGAGTGTTTACTTGTAAATATGAATCATTACATGCCCTGAATATGCTATACAAAGTGTTGAAAGTCAAAGAAGGTGTTGAACATGCATACTTATTGTTATCCTAAGCTTCCCTTATACATACTGTGTGCTATGTCCCTACACCATATGTATGAATATGTATACGTACAAAGGTACGTATGCTGTGAAGAATAAGTGAAAGTTATTGAAAATACTTGGGGATTAAATTGTTCGTTCAATTGCGAGTGATCTCCCACAGTCTGTAGTGCAACTCTGTGCTATTGGAGAGTCCTTCTTCCTCGTCTGTGTTCTGTGGTGACCAATCCATCAACCTGCTGATAATCTTCCTCAACGCAAATGTCAGCACCGCCAGAAACAACGGCTGTGCTACAGAGGTGAATATATTATTCAATGAGTTTGGTTTCTGCTCATCAGTAACCACTGCTCCGGACAATGCTAGAGCCGTACCTAAACAGGCAACAGTGATGAGGATTGAGATCAGCACCACGGCACTAAATATGGTGGAACTGTTCACTCGAGGTCTGATGTGTCGAGGAGTGAAGACATGGGCTGAAATGGTGAAGAGGATGGCTAATATGTTGATGAGACAAAAGAGGATTAGGATGAGGATGAGGGTGTTTACTATGATTGCGAATGGCTTCGTGAACATGACCACCATCACTGTCACTCCGTGTCCTATGAAACCGTGAATCGTTACAATTGTGAGAGACAACATTATCACTGATGCGAGACGCTCTCCTCGCTGCTTATTGCAGCAGCACACAAATTTGGCTGGAAGCAGGAAGATATTTGGGATTGCAAGTGATGTGTGCTTGAAGGTGAAATAAACAGCTATCGGTACTCCTGGTAGTACCAGGAGAACAATTAATATGTAGTTGACCAGGTAGCTATATCCTATCAGTATGAATAAATGGACTAAGATGGCTGGTGCAAATAGGATGCTCAATGACATGACCCCCCAGAGGATACCGTAGTGCTCAAACAGATATGTGTGACTGTTCTTTATCACTTTGTGCCATGTCTGATTAAGGAGAGCTATTGTAATAAGAGTCCATGAAATACTCAGCGATACTGCTCCAAAGAGGAAGAGCCACATAGTGGCCTTCTCTATGTCACTGTTGTGAGGAACCCAGAAATCTTTGTAGTAATCATCCTTACACATGTGGACCACATTCCCCCTGTTCACTGTAATAGCACTTGAGTCCGGCTGAGAATATTTTTGTAGCTGTGATGGAGTGATAAACACATGCAGTATGTATTTGGTATGTATTCAGCAATAATTACACACTACTCTATAACGTCTGTGTAAGTGTGTACAATGTGCAATGTAGTTTGTATGTGTCTGTGGTACATCCCCGTATGCGTGTTGATTGATAGTACACAAATAGCCTATGTACAGTGCATTACTACCATGTTCTTTTTCACAGAAATACCAGTTATCTAATGTGTTTGGTATTGATTGAGTTGTATGCCACTTGTAAGTACGTTACAAACATACGGGATAGCTTGTGGCATCAAAAGTACGGTGAATTCTGGGTATTCTATACTATCACTCTATCTGTCAGCCTAGTAGTCCTTCCGTCCACTGTAATACAGTCAAACCTCGTTAAAACAAACACAGATAATACGAATGTCTACTTAACACGAACAATTTTCCCGGTTTGTGTTGGTTTCCATATCAATGTAATGTTAGCTAGTTTGCTTAATAGGAACACTGATATTGAGAAATTCCGGTTAACATGAACAGTTTGCACGTACGTAATTGGAAGAGAATTTGTTGTACTTCAAACAAATTATGGCATCTGCAAAGAAAAACTCCCTCTCGGTTAAAACAAACGTTGATATCCTACAGGAAGGTGAGCGACTGTCTGAGGAACCATGGTTTCAAGGTTGAAATTGCACAAAATTTAGCATTTCAAAGTCTATAGACCCTGTCAACAATTATCAAGAGTAAGGACAGTATGATATAAAGGTAGGATAAGCAATCCAGTTTTCCACCTTCAAAGAAAATCAAGTGCTCAACAGCTTATCCAGAAATCTAGGAAAATCCTATTTACGTAATGTTTAACAGGAATTCGCTGTACCTTCATAGCTTTTCAAGTAACCTTGAGCCACCTTTACTACCTTGCTTGTGGTAAACTGACCATTTTATTCTACTTCCTTTTCCTATACTTACTTGTGCTGTCACCTGGAATAAGAGTTTCTCCTTTACATCAGGACACGGTCTTGCTACAGGGATGTGGATTTCTTCTGCTTCCCATGGGCTGAAGTAGTTGAGTGTGTAGAGGGACAAGTGGTTGATAAATTCGGGGGGCGCATAGATAAACATTGGCGAGGACAGCCACATCCAGACTTGCTCGCTGCAGTCTGGTTCGGTAGACACAGCTGTGAGTGATCCATTCCCGTTGGAAGTCTGGTAGACCACTTCTACAGAATATGGGAGATGCTGGTTGGGAGGGTTGAATATTTCCTGAAGTTTGTTTTGAACTTGGCTGTTGTTCTTGAGATACTTCTCGAATTCAAAGAAGTTTGATACACAGTTGGTTGGTGTTCCCTGGCCAGTCCCTTCCACACACAGTAACACAGTTGTTGCATAAAATAGGATCCACACACAGCCCACTGCTGTGTAGAGAGCCATGAGCCTACTGCCAATTCCTATGGTTCCACTGTGTATTCTCTCTGAGGAGGCTGAATAGTAACTGTCCTGTGTACGTACACGTGTTTATATATATCCAAGGTACATATGAATGTGTATAGGCATCTGTGCATGGACTTTCATTTGTTGATGTTAATTACATGAAAGTAACGAGTATGTAATAATTGATTTTGTGAGTATTCATTCAAAGATTTGTAAATGTTCAATACAATATGAAATTGATAAATATTATGTAACAATTGATAGTGTAGGTGTCAGACTCTATTCACAGATTGAACGTCAACATGTTATTGAGCACTTCAAGTAGTTATATAGCTGCAGTAATACTATACATCAGTACTACCTACCAGCTGTCTGTCTGTTCTTCCCTCAGTTCTTACATGCACCAATGCACTAAATGATGTGAAATTTGAGTTAAACTGGTAAATTTGAAAGCCAGGGGATCTCGTTTGAGCTGACTCTAGTGTCTGTGACCACTTGATCCCTGTAGTCTGACAATCTTTCTCTTTTCATGTTGGTGTCTCAACATCCTCTGCATTGCCTTTCTGCTTGTCAGTATGTGAGAATGTACTTCTTTACAATCATCTCCACTGTAGTTCCCATGATAGAGATTGTAGTCTTAGTGATCAAATTTATGTTAGTACAGAAATGATCGAAGTAACTAAAGGAACAAACAAATGAAACACAGTATCAGAAGCTCGATCAAAGCATGACACATTGTAGTCTTCTGTTCCTCTGCTCTTCAGTTTCAACTGGTGCAGTAGTAGGTGGATATGGTGAAACCTAGGGCCAGGAGGTGGAGTATTGTTAAGAGGAAAGAAATTATGACAGCACAAAGGTTTAATCTGTCTATTGAGACAGTTGCTGCCAATATCAACCCCTGGATTGGAAGTTGTAATATAGTTCACAAAAGGACATACATGAGAAGGAACAGTACCAACTTCTTTGCATGTTGCTTATTCCTACAGCCCAAACAACCCTGGCAGGCAGTAGGAAAATGTATGGGATTGCAACCTCTACTTCCATGACTGAACACAATATGTAGGTAGCTGGCCCAATTGATAGTAGTGGAGATAACATTAGTAGTTAACACAATGAACACTATAAAGTATGAGAAGATCGTATTGCTGGCATAGTATGGTAGTACCTCAATGGTTATGGTAATGTTCCAGCAGAGTATCACTCCCTTTACTCCAATGGCAGTTGTTGCTACTCCCCATAGTACTCTATATCCCCAGAACGTCTTTTCTATCGTACCCTCCGGTGAATTGGCAAATTTTGGTTCCATAATGCATATCACAGTTAGCACAATATCTGGCAATATAAAAATGGTATTGAGTTCACCACAGTGTACCAGACGTATTCTTCAGAGTGCTGCTGTGTCCACTGGTATGGTTTGTGGAACATTGTAGTGTGTTCATGAGTACCACATCCCATTCCAACATAATGCTCAATCCACTCATTATCTTTGGAACTGGTAGGTCTGGCGTAATTCTTGAGTTATGAACGATCAAGAGCGAATACATTAATAGTAATATTATAGAGAAATGAAACATAATACAGTTACTGTAATAGGAAATGACCAAATTAGACTAATAACAATTTTCTTTAGCATCTCCAATGCTTTCAGTACTTGTAGACCTGGTCATCAGTGTCAGATGCTATTATACTGGTAGACCACTTAGCCAGGAAGGCTACTTCACAGGGTTACCATCTGTACCTTATTCCCTCAAAAAAATGGTTCCTTGTAGAACATTCTGCTGTACAGACTTTACATGTATGCACATTTCCGTAGCAGGAACTTTGCATGTTTAACTTGTAAATATGAATCATTACATGCCCCATTTCAATAACATAATACAATACAAAGTGTTGAACATGCACACGCACTGCTATCCTTAGCTTCCCTTATGCTTACTACATGCTATATCCCTTCACCATATGTATGAATTTTCAATATGTATGTACGAAGGTATGTTGTGAAGAATAAGTGAAAGTTATTGAGAATACTTCGGGATTTAATTGTTTGTTCAACTTTGAGTGATCTCCCACAGTCTGTAGTGCAACTCTGTGCTATTGGAGAGTCCTTCTTCCTCGTCTGTGTTCTGTGGTGACCAATCCATCAACCTGCTGATAATCTTCCGTAACGCAATTGTCAGCACTGCCAGAAACAACGGCAGTGCTACAGAGGTGAGTATATTCCTTAATGTGTTTGGTCTCAGCTCACCAGTAACCACTGCTCCGGACAATGCTAGAGCCATACCTAAACAAGCAACAGTGATGAGGATTGAGATCAGCACCATGGCACTAAGTATGGTGGAACTATTCACTCGAGGTCTGATGTGTCGAGGAGTGAAGACATGGGCTGAAATGGTGAAGAGGATGGCTAATATGTTGATGAGACAAAAGAGGATTAGGATGATGGCGAGGGTGTTTACTATGATTGCGAATGGCTCTGCGAACATGACCATCATCACTGTCACTCCATGTCCTATGAAACCGTGAATTGTTATAATTGTGAGAGACAATATTATCACTGATGCGAGACGCTCTCCTCGCTGCTTATTGCAGCAACACACAAATTTGGCTGGAAGCAGGAAGATATTTGGGATTGCAAGTGGTGTGTACTTGAAGGTGAAATAAACAGCTATCGGTACTCCTGGTGGCACCAGGAGAACAATAAATATGTAGTTGACCTGGTAGCTTGATGTTATCAGTATGATTAAATGGACTAAGATGGCTGGTGCAAGTAGGATGCTCGATGACATGACCCCCCAGAGGATACCGTAGTGCTCAAACAGATATGTGTGACTGTTCTTTATCACTTTGTCCCATGTCTGATTGAGGAAAACTATTGTAATGAGTGTCCCTGAAATACTCAGTGATACTGCTCCGAAGAGGATGAGCCACATGGAGTCTATCTCTATGTCACTGTTGTAAGGAATCCAGAAAGCTGAGTGGCGGTTATCCTCACACATGTGGATCACATTCCCCCTGCTCACTGTAATAGCACTTACATCCGGCTGAGAATATGTTTGTAGCTGTGATGGAGGGATGAACACATGCAGTATGTATTGGTGTGTATTTAACAATAATTGGGCACTATACTACGACTACTGTGTATGTGCATCAATGTGTAATGACGTTCATACGTATGTGTCTGTGGTACAAATGCATCCCGATTGATATTACACAAATAGCCTATGTACAGTATATTGCTACCATGTTCTTTGTTATAGAAATGCTGGATGTCTAGTGTGTTTGGTATGGGTTGAGGTGTATGGCACTTGTGAGTATGTACAAGCATATGGGATAGCTTGTGACACCAAACGTACAGTGAATTCTGGGTCTTCTATCATCACTATATCTGCCTAGTAATACTTCTGTCCACTTCAATACTTGCATTGATTTGTTATTTGAAATTTTGTACAAGTCTGCCAAATTTGTTAATTTGTTGCATCTTTGTATGTAATGTTTTAACAAGAATTCGCAGTACCTTCATAGCTTTTCAAGTAACCTATAGCCACTTGTACCACTTTGCTTCTATTGTGGTAAACTGACCATTTCATTCTACATCCTTTTCCTATACTTACTTGTGCCGTCACCTGGGATAAGAGTTCCTTCTCTGCTTCAGGACATGGTCTTGCTATAGTGATGTTGATTCTTTCTGCTTCCCATTTGCGGAAGTAGTTGAGTGTGTAGAGGGACAAACGATTGATGTGTTTGGGGAGTATGAAGACAAACATTGGCGAGGACAGCCACACCCAGACTTGCTCACTGCAGTCTGGTTCGGTAGACACAGCTGTGAGTAATCCATTACCATGGGAAGTCTGGTAGATCACTTCTACAGAATATGGGAGATGCTGGTTGGGAGGGTTGAATATTCTGTGCAGTTCGTTTTGAACTTGGCTGTTGTTCTTGAGATACTTCTCGAATTCAAAGAAGTTTGATACGCAGTTGGTTGGTGTTCCATGGCCAGTCCCTTCCACACACAGTAACACAGTTGTTGCACAAAATAGAATCCACACACAGCCCACTGCTGTGTAGAGAGCCATAGTCCAACTGCCAATTCGTATGGTTCCACTGTGTACTCCCTCTGAGGAGGCTGAATAGTAACTGTCCTGTGTACGTACACGTGTTTATATATATCCAAGGTACATATGAATGTGTATAGGCATCTGTGCATGGACTTTCCATCTGTAAATGGTAAATAAAATATAAAAGTGATGGATATGTAACAATTGATAGTATAGGTGTCCATTTAAAGATTTGTTAATGTTAAATACAATATGAAAGTGATGATTGAATATGTAACAATCGATAGTGTAGGTGTCAGAATCCATTCACAGATTGAACGTCAACATGTTATTGAGCACTTTCAGTATAGCTGCAGTAATACTATACATCAGTACTGCCTATCAGCTTTGTTTGTACCTGGATTGTGTACTGCAGTAATGGCAATTTTTCAGGGGTGCAATATTTTCCTTCTTTATTGTGGGGAGATTCACCCACCATTATATTGTATGTGTATTGTTTCAACAACTACTGTCTGTTCTGTAGAGCGTGTTTCCTTCCAACATAGTTTAACAGTGTACCAGTACGTAGTCGTTATGCAATTGGTTACGTAATATGTACATACTGTATGATGTGATCTTTACCCTCAGTTCTTACATGCACTTAACGATGCACTAAACAATGTGAAATTCAAGTTAAACAGGTAAATTTTAAACCCAGGGGGTCTCGTTTGAGCTAACTCCAGTGTCTGTGACCACTTGATCCCTGTAGTCTGACAATCTTTCTCTTTTCATGTTGGTGTCTCAACATCCTCTGCATTGTTTTTTTGCTTGTCATTGTGTGAGGAATGTACTTCTGTACAATCATTCCCACTGTAGTTCTCATGATGGAGATTGTAATCGTAGTGATCAGATTCATGTTGGTGCAGAAATGAAGTAACAAAAGGAACAAACTCATGAAACACAGTATCAGAAGCTTAATGAAAGCCTGACACATTGTAGTTCTCTGTCCATCTGGTCTTTTTTAGGATTAGGTGACAATGACCTGGACTGAGTGTGAAAACAGGTTCTGAAAATGCCAATTGATCCATACCAACTGCCATACTAATGACACACACAACCCACTGATTATTTCAATTGCTGTAGCATTGCATCTTTCACTAAGGAGGCAGGTCTACCTTGAGTGTCTTTGTCAATGTGTCTTTCTCGTGTGACAGTCACAGAATGAAAGAGGTGTGTATTCATGATGGTGAGTACTGAAAGGGCTCTCAACGGGTTGTTTGCTAGTGTAAGGTGGCTGGATGGTACCTGTCCTGTTTACATACACGTTCTTATGTGTATCCAAGGTACTCATAAATGTGAATAGGCATCTGTGCATGGACTTTCCATTTGTAAATGTTAAATGCATTATGAAAGTGATGAATATGTAATAATCGATAGTGTAAGTATCGGAATCCATTCACAGATCGAACGTCAACATGTACTCCAGCACTTTCTGTATTTGTTGTTTCTGACCTGTAGTTAACAGTGTATCCAGTTGGTAAACTGAATGTAAAGTACTCTGTATAGCTGCAGTAATACAGTACATCTGTACTACCTACCAAAGTTGTTTGTATCTTGATTTTGTATTGCAGTAGTGTCAAAGTTCCCCCCAGTAATTTAGCAAATTTTGGTTTCGTAATGTACGGTTATGTACCTGTATGTCACGGTTAGCAAAATAGCAGACAAACATATAAATGGTATTAAGTTCACCACGATGTACCAGACGTATTCTTCAGAGTGCTGCTGTGTCCCCTCATATGGTTTGTGGAACATTGTAGTGTGTTCAAGACAGTCTGAATATTGCATGTATCTGCTACTGAACTTATGAACAAAAAATGGGAAAAAAATATACGTAACAAATAAATGGGATCAGTATTGCCTTTTACTAGTGGTCGGTTCATATTGAGGTGACCATGTACATATTATATCATTGTTATATGTATTCTGGTCTGTGTCCGATGGTATGAGGTGGTGTTGTGTCATGGATATTCCAGGTTTATTCAACACTCATTTATACGAAAACTCATTTGTCATTAATTAACATGTTCTAGTGTCATTTTACAAAAATGTTTAATATTCTTATAAATGATAAGTCCCATTATAAATGTGGGAGTAAGAAAATGGTGCCTTGTAAAACCTTCTGCTATACAGACTTTACATGTATGCACTTTTCTGTAGCAGGAACGTTTGCATGTTTAACTTGTAAATATGAATCATTACATGCCTTGTTTCAATAACATAATACAATACAAAGTGTTGAAAGTCAAAGAAAGTGTTGAACATGCACACGCACTACTATCCTTAGCCTCCCTTATGCTTACTACATGCTATATCCCTTCACCATATGTATGAACGTTCAATATGTATGTACAAAGGTATGCTGTGAAGAATAAGTGAAAGTTATTGAGAATACTCGGGGATTTAATTGTTTGTTCAACTTTGAGTGATCTCACACAGTTTGTAGTGCAACTCTGTGCTATTGGAGAGTCCTTCTTCCTCATCTGTGTTCTGTGGTGACCAATCCATCAACCTGCTGATAATCTTCCGTAACGCAATTGTCAGCACCGCCAGAAACAACGGCAGTGCTACAGAGGTGAGTATATTCCTTAATGTGTTAGGGCTCAGCTCACCAGTAACCACTGCTCCGGACAATGCTAGAGCCATACCTAAACAAGCAACAGTGATGAGGATTGAGATCAACACCACGGCACTAAGTATGGTGGAACTGTTCACTCGAGGTCTGATGTGTCGAGGAGTGAAGACATAGGCTGAAATGGTGAAGAGGATGGCTAATATGTTGATGAGACAAAAGAGGATTAGGATGATGGCGAGGGTGTTTACTATGATTGCAAATGGCTCTGCGAACATGACCATCATCACTGCCACTCCTTGTGCTATGCAATTGTGAATCGTTATAATTGTGAGAGCCAACATTATCACTGATGCGAGATGCTCTCCTCGCTGCTTATTGCAGCAACACAGAAATTTGGCTGGAAGCAGGAAGATATTTGGGATTGCAAGTGGTGTGTGTTTGAAGGTGAAATAAACAGCTATCGGTACTCCTGGTGGCACCAGGAGAACAAAAAATATGTAGTACATCCGGTAGCTATTTTCTATCATTATGATTAAGTGGACTAAGATGGCTGGTGCAAGTAGGATGCTCAATGACATGATCCCCCAGAGGATACCGTAGTGCTCAAACAGATATGTGTGACTGTTCTTTACAACTTTGTCCCATGTCTGATTGAGGAAAACTATCGTAATGAGTGTCACGGAAATACTCAGCGATACCAATCCGGAGAGCCAGAGCCCCATGGCGTCTATCTCTATGTCACTGTTGTAAGGAACCCAGAAAGCTGAGCGGCGGTTATCCTCACACATGTGGATTACATTCCCCCTGTTCACTGTGTTAGCACTTGAGTCCGGCTGAGAATATTTTTGTAGCTGTGATGGAGGGATGAACACATGCAGTATGTATTGGTGCGTATTCAGCAATAATTGGGCACTACTCTACAACTTCTGTATATGTACATCAATGTGTAATGTCGTACATACGTATGTGTCTATGTGGTACATATGTGCCGGTATGCATCCCGATTGATATTACACAAATAGCCTAAGTACAGTGTATTGCAACCATGTTCTTTGTTATATAGAAATGCTGGATATCTAGTGTGTTTGGTATGGGTTGAGGTGTATGGCACTTGTGAGTATGTTACAAGCATACGGGATAGCATATTACATCAAACGTACAGTGAATTTTAGGTCTTCTATCATCACTATATCTGCCTAGTAATACGTCTGTCCACTTCAATATTTGCATCGATTTGTTATTTGAAATTTTGTCCAAGTCTGCATAATTTGTTAATCCGTTGTATCTCTCCAGGAATTAATGTAATGTTTTAACAGGAATTCACTGTACATTCGTAGCTTTTTAAGTAACCTTGAGCCACCCTTACCACTTTGCTTCTATTGTGGTAAACTGACCATTTCATTCTACTTTCTTTTCCTATACTTACTTGTGCTGTCACCTGGAATAAGAGTTCCTTCTCTGCTTCAGGACATGGTCTTGCTACAGGGATGTTGATTCCTTCTGCTTCCCATTTGCGGAAGTAGTTGAGTGTGTAGAGGGACAAACGATTGATGTGTTCAGGGAGCGCGAAGACAAACATTGGCGAAGACAGCCACATCCAGACTTGCTCACTGCAGTCTGACTCAGTAGACACAGCAATGAGTGATCCATTCCCATCAGAAATCTGGTAGTACACTTTTACAGAATATGGGAGATGCTGGTTGGGAGGGTTGAATATTCTGTGCAGTTCGTTTTGAACTTGGCTGTTGTTCTTGAGATACTTCTCGAATTCAAAGAAGTTTGATACGCAGTTGGGTGGTGTTCCTTGGCCAGTCCCTTCCACACACAGTAACACAGTTATTGTGCAAAATAGAATCCACACACAGCCCACTGCTGTGTAGAGAGCCATGGGCCTACTGCCAATTCCTATGGTTCCACTGTGTATTCTCTCTGAGGAGGCTGAATAGTAACTGTCCTGTGTACGACATGTGTTTATATGTATCCAAGGTACATATGAATGTGTATAGGCATCTGTGCAAGGACTTTCCATTGTAAATGTCAATTACATGAAAGTGATGAATATGTAACAATCGATAGTGTAGGTATCAGAATCTATTCACAGATTGAACCTCAACATACATGTTATTGAGCACTTTCAGTTGCTATATACATAGCTGCAGTAATACAGTACATCAGTACTACCTACCAGCTTTGTTTGTGCCTGGGTTGTGTACCACAGTAGTGTCAAAGTTTTCATGGGTGCGATATTTTCATTCTTTTTGTGGAGAGAATTCACCCACCATTATATTGTATGTGTATTGTTTCAACAACTACTTCCTGTTCTGTAGAGTGTGTTTCCTTCCAACATAGTTTAACTGTTACAGTGTACGTAGTCGTTATGCAATTGGTTACGTAATATGTACATACTGTATGATGTGATCTTTACCCTCTATGATGGTACAAAGGTTCAATATGTCTGTTGAGACAGTTGCTGCCAATATCAAACCTGGGATTAAAAGTTGTAATATAGTCCACAGAAGGACATAGACGAGAAGGAACAGTACCAACTTCTTGGCATGTTGCTTATTCCTACAGCAGAACACAGCCCTGGCAGGCAGTAGGAAAATGTATGGGATGGCAACCTCTACTTCCATGACAGAGCTCCATACTTGTATAGCTGACCTAACTGATAGTGGTGAAGATACCATTAGTATAATTGGAACACTACAAAGTATGAGAAGTGTGTATTGTTGGCATAATGCATGTGGTACTACCTCAATGGTGGTGGTAATGTTCCAGTAGTCTAAGAGCATTACTCCCTTTACTCCAACTGCAGTTGTTGCTACTCCCTATAGTACTCCATATCCCCAGAATGTCTTTTCCACTGTTCCCTCCAGTGTTTTGGCAAATGTTGGTTCCATAGTGCATGTCACGGTTAGCACAATAACTGACAAAATGAAAATGGTATTAAGTTCACCACAGCATACCAGACGTATTCTTCAGAGTGCTGCTGTGTCCCCTCATATGGTTTGTGGAACATTGTAGTGTGTTCGTGAGTACCACATCCCATTTCAACGTTATGCTCAATCCACTCATTATCTTTGGCACATGTAGGTCTGGCGTAGTTCTTGAACTATGAGGAAACAAGAGCATATACAATTAATAGTAATTTTATATAGTTATGAATAATAATAATACTGTTACTGTAATAGCAAATGATGAAATTAGGCCAAATTTATCAATTTCCTCTAGCATCTCTGATGCTTCAGGGAGGATTGACTGTATGTACTTGTAGACCTGGTAGACCACTTAGCCAGGAAGGCTACTTCACAGGCTCATCAGTTATGTGTACTGTATTCTCTCTATTTCCGCATTCCCCCTCAGAAATACTCTGGCTCTAGTATTGATTCATTAAAACTGTTATTGCTCAGCAAAACCTATTACTCAATGTTTACATTGACACATGGACCATGTAGCTATGGTGCAATACACTACAGGATTAGGTGACAATGACCTGGACCAAGTGTGAAAATAGGTTCTGAAAATGCCAATTGACCCATACCAACTGCCATACTAATGACACACACAACCCACTGATGTTGTCAATTGCTGTAGCATTGCATCTTTCACTAAGGAGGCAGGTCTACCTTGAGTGTCTTTGTCAATGCGTCTTTCTCGTGTGACGGTCACAGAATGAAAGAGTTGTGTATTCATGATGGTGGGCACTGAAGGGGCTCTCAAACGAGTTGTTTGCTAGTGTAAGGCGGCTGGATGGTACCTGTCCTGTTTACATACACGTTCTTATGTGTATCCAAAGTACTCATAAATGTGAATAGGCATCTGTGCATGGACCTTCCATTTGTAAATGTTAAATACAATATGAAAGTGATGAATATGTAATAATCGATAGTGTAAGTATCAGAATCCATTCACAGATCGAACGTCAACATGTAATCGGGCACTTTCTGTATTTTTAGGGGCTGCCGCAGGCAGCCCCTATATTATTTTCATTTCGACTTCCGGTATGTAACGCTCGTCCAATATATATATATATATATACATGTATTAGTTATACCCCGCCTTTGCTGGGTACATGGCGGATATACTTGAGTGTCAGGAAGCGATATACCGAGGGCGAAGTGCGACAAGTGCGACGATAATTGATAACTTCCTTTCAATTAAGAAAACGGGGTATATCAGGTATATACCGTAGTCGGTGCTTTTGAAGTTAAGTGACAATATCACCAATCGGGATACATATAATATTATATTATATATATATAATACGTATTCCTACGCGTAACAGCAACAATGAATTTATATTATAATTTATATTACGTGAAATAAAGATGGCCGATTTCGAACGCCGACAATTTGAAATTGGGCTAGAATTCGTGCGCTGAAGCTCCGACGAACGTAATAACTTCAGCGAAGGCTTTTCTAAACCTAAAAAAGACGTGCAAGTAATTCGAGTGCGGGGCCCCACGAGTTATTCAACTCGAATTACTTGTTTGTTTCTGACCTGTAGTTAACAGTGTATCCAGTTGGTAAACTGAATGTAAAGTACTCTGTAGAGCTGCAGTAATACAGTACATCTGTACTACCTACCAAAGTTGTTTGTATCTTGATTGTGTATTGCAGTAGTGTCAAAGTTCCCCCCAGTAATTTGGCAAATTTTGGTTCCGTAATGCATGTCACACTTAGCAAAATAGCAGACAAAATTATAAATGGTATTGAGTTCACCACAGTGTACCAGATGTATTCTTCAGAGTGCTGCTATGTCCCCTCATATGGTTTGTGGAACATTGTAGTGTGTTCAAGGCAGTCTGAATATTGCATGTATCTGCTACTGAACTTATGAACAGAAAATGGGGAAAAAATATACGTAACAAATTAATGGGACCAGTATTGCCTTTTACTAGTGGTCGGTTCATATTGAGGTGACCATGTACATATTATATTGTTGTTATATGTATTCTGGTCTGTGTCCGATGGTATGAGGTGGTGTTGTGTCATGGATATTCCAGGTTTATTCAACACTCATTTATACGAAAACTCATTTGTAATTAATTAACATGTTCTAGTGTCATTTTACAAAGCGTTTAATATTCTTATAAATGATAAGTCCCATTATAAATGTGGGAGTAAGAAAATGGTACCTTGCAAAACCTTCTACTATACAGACTTTACATGTATGCACATTTCCATAGCAGGAACTTTTACATGTTTAACTTGTAAATATGAATCATTACATGCCTTGTTTCAATAACATAATACAATACAAAGTGTTGAAAGTCAAAGAAAGTGTTGAACATGCACACGCACTGCTATCCTTAGCTTCCCTTATGCTTACTACATGCTATATCCCTTCACCATATGTATGAACTTTCAATATGTGTGTATGAAGCTATGCTGTGAAGAATAAGTGAAAGTTATTGAGAATACTTGGGGATTCGATTGTTTGTTCAACTTTGAGTGATCTCACACAGTCTGTAGTGCAACTCTGTGCTATTGGAGAGTCCTTCTTCCTCGTCTGTGTTCTGTGGTGACCAATCCATCAACCTGCTGATAATCTTCCTCAACGCAATTGTCAGCATCGCCAGAAACAACGGCAGTGCTACAGAGGTGAGTATGTTCTTTAATTTGTTAGGGCTCAGCTCACCAGTAACCACTGCTCCAGACAATGCTATAGACGTACCTAAACAAGCAACGGTGGTGAGGATTGAGATAAGCACCACGGCACTAAGTATGGTGGAACTGTTCACTCGAGGTCTGATGTGTCGAGGAGTGAAGACATGGGCTGAAATGGTGAAGAGGATGGCTAATATGTTGATGAGACAAAAGAGGATTAGGATGATGGCGAGGGTGTTTACTATGACTGCGAATGGCTCTGCAAACATGACCATCATCACTGTCACTCCATGTCCTATGAAAGCGTGAATCATTATAATTGTAAGAGCCAACATTATCACTGATGCGAGACGCTCTCCTCGCTGCTTATTGCAGCAGCACACAAATTTGGCTGGAAGCAGGAAGATATTTGGGATTGCAAGTGGTGTGTGTTTGAAGGTGAAATAAACAGCTATTGGTACTCCTGGTGGCACCAGGAGAACAAAAAATATGTAGTACATCCGGTAGCTATTTTCTATCATTATGATTAAGTGGACTAAGATGGCTGGTGCAAGTAGGATGCTCAATGACATGATCCCCCAGAGGATACCGTAGTGCTCAAACAGATATGTGTGACTGTTCTTTACAACTTTGTCCCATGTCTGATTGAGGAAAACTATCGTAATGAGTGTCACGGAAATACTCAGCGATACCAATCCGGAGAGCCAGAGCCCCATGGCGTCTATCTCTATGTCACTGTTGTAAGGAACCCAGAAAGCTGAGCGGCGGTTGTCCTCACACATGTGGATTACATTCCCCCTGCTCACTGTAATAGCACTTACATCCGGCTGAGAATATGTTTGTAGCTGTGATGGAGGGATGAACACATGCAGTATGTATTGGTGTGTATTCAGCAATAATTGGGCACTACTCTACAACTTCTGTGTATGTACATCAATGTGTAATGTCGTACATACGTATGTGTCTATGTGGTACATATGTGCCGGTATGCATCCCGATTGATATTACACAAATAGCCTATGCACAGTGCATTGCTACCATGTTCTTTGTTACAGAAATACTGGATATCTAGTGTGTTTGGTATGGGTTGAGGTGTATGGCACTTGTGAGTATGTTACAAGCATACGGGATAGCATATTACATCAAACGTACAGTGAATTTTAGGTCTTCTATCATCACTATATCTGCCTAGTAATACGTCTGTCCACTTCAATATTTGCATCGATTTGTTATTTGAAATTTTGTCCAAGTCTGCATAATTTGTTAATCCGTTGTATCTCTCCAGGAATTCACTGTACATTCGTAGCTTTTTAAGTAACCTTGAGCCACCCTTACCACTTTGCTTCTATTGTGGTAAACTGACCATTTCATTCTACTTTCTTTTCCTATACTTACCTGTGCTGTCACCTGGAATAAGAGTTCCTTCTCTGCTTCAGGACACAGTCTTGCTACAGGGATGTTGATTCCTTCTGCTTCCCATTTGCGGAAGTAGTTGAGTGTGTAGAGGGACAAACGATTGATGTGTTCAGGGAGCGCAAAGACAAACATTGGCGAGGACAGCCACATCCAGACTTGCTCACTGCAGTCTGACTCAGTAGACACAGCAATGAGTGATCCATTCCCATCAGAAATCTGGTAGTACACTTTTACAGAATATGGGAGATGCTGGTTGGGAGGGTTGAATATTCTGTGCAGTTCGTTTTGAACTTGGCTGTTGTTCTTGAGATACTTCTCGAATTCAAAGAAGTTTGATACGCAGTTGGGTGGTGTTCCTTGGCCAGTCCCTTCCACACACAGTAACACAGTTATTGTGCAAAATAGAATCCACACACAGCCCACTGCTGTGTAGAGAGCCATGGGCCTACTGCCAATTCCTATGGTTCCACTGTGTATTCTCTCTGAGGAGGCTGAATAGTAACTGTCCTGTGTACGACATGTGTTTATATGTATCCAAGGTACATATGAATGTGTATAGGCATCTGTGCAAGGACTTTCCATTGTAAATGTCAATTACATGAAAGTGATGAATATGTAACAATCGATAGTGTAGGTATCAGAATCTATTCACAGATTGAACCTCAACATACATGTTATTGAGCACTTTCAGTTGCTATATACGTAGCTGCAGTAATACAGTACATCAGTACTACCTACCAGCTTTGTTTGTGCCTGGGTTGTGTACCACAGTAGTGTCAAAGTTTTCATGGGTGCGATATTTTCATTCTTTTTGTGGAGAGAATTCACCCACCATTATATTGTATGTGTATTGTTTCAACAACTACTTCCTGTTCTGTAGAGTGTGTTTCCTTCCAACATAGTTTAACTGTTACAGTGTACGTAGTCGTTATGCAATTGGTTACGTAATATGTACATACTGTATGATGTGATCTTTACCCTCTATGATGGTACAAAGGTTCAATATGTCTGTTGAGACAGTTGCTGCCAATATCAAACCTGGGATTAGAAGTTGTAATATAGTCCACAGAAGGACATAGACGAGAAGGAACAGTACCAACTTCTTGGCATGTTGCTTATTCCTACAGCAGAACACAGCCCTGGCAGGTAGTAGGAAAATGTATGGGATGGCAACCTCTACTTCCATGACAGAGCTCCATACTTGTATAGCTGACCTAACTGATAGTGGTGAAGATACCATTAGTATAATTGGAACACTACAAAGTATGAGAAGTGTGTATTGTTGGCATAATGCATGTGGTACTACCTCAATGGTGGTGGTAATGTTCCAGTAGTCTAAGAGCATTACTCCCTTTACTCCAACTGCAGTTGTTGCTACTCCCTATAGTACTCCATATCCCCAGAATGTCTTTTCCACTGTTCCCTCCAGTGTTTTGGCAATTGTTGGTTCCATAGTGCATGTCACGGTTAGCACAATAACTGACAAAATGAAAATGGTATTAAGTTCACCACAGCATACCAGACGTATTCTTCAGAGTGCTGCTGTGTCCCCTCATATGGTTTGTGGAACATTGTAGTGTGTTCGTGAGTACCACATCCCATTTCAACGTTATGCTCAATCCACTCATTATCTTTGGCACATGTAGGTCTGGCGTAGTTCTTGAACTATGAGGAAACAAGAGCATATACAATTAATAGTAATTTTATATAGTTATGAATAATAATAATACTGTTACTGTAATAGCAAATGATGAAATTAGGCCAAATTTATCAATTTCCTCTAGCATCTCTGATGCTTCAGGGAGGATTGACTGTATGTACTTGTAGACCTGGTAGACCACTTAGCCAGGAAGGCTACTTCACAGGCTCATCAGTTATGTGTACTGTATTCTCTCTATTTCCGCATTCCCCCTCAGAAATACTCTGGCTCTAGTATTGATTCATTAAAACTGTTATTGCTCAGCAAAACCTATTACTCAATGTTTACATTGACACATGGACCACTGGTGCATAGTTTGTTAAACTATGACAACTTTGTGTAGCTATGGTGCAATACACTACAGGATTAGGTGACAATGACCTGGACCAAGTGTGAAAATAGGTTCTGAAAATGCCAATTGACCCATACCAACTGCCATACTAATGACACACACAACCCACTGATGTTGTCAATTGCTGTAGCATTGCATCTTTCACTAAGGAGGCAGGTCTACCTTGAGTGTCTTTGTCAATGCGTCTTTCTCGTGTGACGGTCACAGAATGAAAGAGTTGTGTATTCATGATGGTGGGCACTGAAGGGGCTCTCAAACGAGTTGTTTGCTAGTGTAAGGCGGCTGGATGGTACCTGTCCTGTTTACATACACGTTCTTATGTGTATCCAAAGTACTCATAAATGTGAATAGGCATCTGTGCATGGACCTTCCATTTGTAAATGTTAAATGCATTATGAAAGTGATGAATATGTAATAATCGATAGTGTAAGTATCAGAATCCATTCACAGATCGAACGTCAACATGTAATCGGGCACTTTCTGTATTTTTAGGGGCTGCCACAGGCAGCCCCTATATTATTTTCATTTCGACTTCCGGTATGTAACGCTCGTCCGATATATATATATATATATACATGTATTAGTTATACCCCGCCTTTGCTGGGTACATGGCGGATATACTTGAGTGTCAGGAAGCGATATACCGAGGGCGAAGTGCGACAAGTGCGACGATAATTGATAACTTCCTTTCAATTAAGAAAACGGGGTATATCAGGTATATACCGTAGTCGGTGCTTTTGAAGTTAAGTGACAATATCACCAATCGGGATACATATAATATTATATTATATATATATAATACGTATTCCTACGCGTAACAGCAACAATGAATTTATATTATAATTTATATTACGCGAAATAAAGATGGCCGATTTCGAACGCCGACAATTTGAAATTGGGCTAGAATTCGTGCGCTGAAGCTTCGACGAACGTAATAACTTCAGCGAAGGCTTTTCTAAACCTAAAAAAGACGTGCAAGTAATTCGAGTGCGGGGGACGGCAGCCCCACGAGTTATTCAACTCGAATTACTTGTTTGTTTCTGACCTGTAGTTAACAGTGTATCCAGTTGGTAAACTGAATGTAAAGTACTCTGTAGAGCTGCAGTAATACAGTACATCTGTACTACCTACCAAAGTTGTTTGTATCTGGATTGTGTATTGCAGTAGTGTCAAAGTTCCCCCAGTAATTTGGCAAATTTTGGTTCCGTAATGCATGTCACACTTAGCAAAATAGCAGACAAAATTATAAATGGTATTGAGTTCACCACAGTGTACCAGATGTATTCTTCAGAGTGCTGCTATGTCCCCTCATATGGTTTGTGGAACATTGTAGTGTGTTCAAGGCAGTCTGAATATTGCATGTATCTGCTACTGAACTTATGAACAAAAAATGGGGAAAAAATATACGTAACAAATTAATGGGACCAGTATTGCCTTTTACTAGTGGTCGGTTCATATTGAGGTGACATGTACATATTATATCATTGTTATATGTATTCTGGTCTGTGTCCGATGGTATGAGGTGGTGTTGTGTCATGGATATTCCAGGTTTATTCAACACTCATTTATACGAAAACTCATTTGTAATTAATTAACATGTTCTAGTGTCATTTTACAAAGCGTTTAATATTCTTATAAATGATAAGTCCCATTATAAATGTGGGAGTAAGAAAATGGTACCTTGTAAAACCTTCTACTATACAGACTTTACATGTATGCACATTTCCATAGCAGGAACTTTTACATGTTTAACTTGTAAATATGAATCATTACATGCCTTGTTTCAATAACATAATACAATACAAAGTGTTGAAAGTCAAAGAAAGTGTTGAACATGCACACGCACTGCTATCCTTAGCTTCCCTTATGCATACTACATGCTATATCCCTACACCATATGTATGAAATTTCAATAAGTATGTACGAAGGTATGCTGTGAGTAATAAGTGAAAATTATTGAGAATACTCGGGGATTTGATTGTTTGTTCAACTTTGAGTGATCTCACACAGTCTGTAGTGCAACTCTGTGCTATTGGAGAGTCCTTTTTCCTCATCTGCGTTCTGTGGTGACCAATCCATCAACCTGCTGATAATCTTCCTCAACGCAATTGTCAGCACCGCCAGAAACAACGGCAGTGCTACAGAGGTGAGTATGTTCTTTAATTTGTTAGGGCTCAGCTCACCAGTAACCACTGCTCCGGACAATGCTAGAGCCATACCTAAACAAGCAACAGTGATGAGGATTGAGATCAACACCACAGCATTAAGTATGGTGGAACTGTTCACTCGAGGTCTGATGTGTCGAGGAGTGAAGACATAGGCTGAAATGGTGAAGAGGATGGCTAATATGTTGATGAGACAAAAGAGGATTAGGATGATGGCGAGGGTGTTTACTATGACTGCGAATGGCTCTGCGAACATGACCATCATCACTGTCACTCCATGTCCTATGAAAGCGTGAATCATTATAATTGTGAGAGCCAACATTATCACTGATGTGAGACGCTCTCCTCGCTGCTTATTGCAGCAGCACACAAATTTGGCTGGAAGCAGGAAGATATTTGGGATTGCAAGTGGTGTGTGTTTGAAGGTGAAATAAACAGCTATCGGTACTCCTGGTGGCACCAGGAGAACAAAAAATATGTAGTACATCCGGTAGCTATTTTCTATCAGTATGATTAAGTGGACTAAGATGGCTGGTGCAAGTAGGATGCTCAATGACATGATCCCCCAGAGGATACCGTAGTGCTCAAACAGATATGTGTGACTGTTCTTTACAACTTTGTCCCATGTCTGATTGAGGAAAACTATCGTAATGAGTGTCACGGAAATACTCAGCGATACCAATCCGGAGAGCCAGAGCCCCATGGCGTCTATCTCTATGTCACTGTTGTAAGGAACCCAGAAAGCTGAGCGGCGGTTATCCTCACACATGTGGACCACATTCCCCCTGTTCACTGTGTTAGCACTTGAGTCCGGCTGAGAATATGTTTGTAGCTGTGATGGAGGGATGAACATATGCAGTATGTATTGGTGTGTATTCAGCAATAATTGGGCACTACTCTACAACTTCTGTGTATGTACATCAATGTGTAATGTCGTACATACGTATGTGTCTATGTGGTACATATGTGCCGGTATGCATCCCGATTGATATTACACAAATAGCCTAAGTACAGTGTATTGCTACCATGTTCTTTGTTACAGAAATACTGGATATCTAGTGTGTTTGGTATGGGTTGAGGTGTATGGCACTTGTGAGTATGTTACAAGCATACGGGATAGCATATTACATCAAACGTACAGTGAATTTTAGGTCTTCTATCATCACTATATCTGCCTAGTAATACGTCTGTCCACTTCAATATTTGCATCGATTTGTTATTTGAAATTTTGTCCAAGTCTGCATAATTTGTTAATCGTTGCATCTTTTCTTTGTACGTAATGTTTTAACAGGAATTCACCGTGCCATTGTAGCTTTTTAAGTAACCTTGAGCCACCCTTACCACTTTGCTTCTATTGTGGTAAACTGACCATTTCATTCTACTTCCTTTTCCTATACTTACTTGTGCCGTCACCTGGAATAAGAGTTCTTCCTCTACATCAGGACATGGTGTTGCTATGGTGATTTTGGTCCTTTTTGCTTTCCATGAAGCAAAGTAGTTGAGTGTGTAGAGGGACAAGCGGTTGATGTGTTCAGGGAGCATCAAGACAAACATTGGCGAGGACAGCCACATCCAGACTTGCCTACTGCAGTCTGACTCAGTAGACACAGCTGTGAGTGATCCATTCTCGTCAGAAGTCTGGTAGAGCACTTCCACAGAATATGGGAGATGCTGGTTGGGAGGGTTGAATATTCTGTGCAGTTTGTTTTGAACTTGGCTGTTGTTCTTGAGATACTTCTCGAATTCAAAGAAGTTTGATATACAGTTGGGTGGTGTTCCTTGGCCAGTCCCTTCCACACACAGTAACACAGTTATTGCACAAAATAGAATCCACACACAGCCCACTGCTGTGTAGAGAGCCATGGGCCTACTGCCAATTCCTATGGTTCCACTGTGTATTCTCTCTGAGGAGGCTGAATAGTAACTGTCCTGTGTACGTACACGTGTTTATATGTATCCAAGGATTTGTAAATGTTAAATCCAATATGAAAGTGATGATTGAATATGTAACAATTGATAGTGTACATATCAGGATCCATTCACAGATTGAACGTCAACATGTTATTGAGCACTCTCTGTAGTTTCTGTCGCTTACAGAGTTTACAGTTAGCAAACTGAATGTAAAGTACTGTGTATAGATACTGTAACATCAGTACTACCTTCCAGATTTGTTTGTACCTGGCAGTGTATTGTGTGCTGTGATACACAGCGGTAGTTCAAAATTTTACGGGTACATTTTTTCAAGCTTTTTTGGGGAGGGGGGATTTCACCCACCATTATAATGTATGTGTATTGTTTCAACAACTATTTTCTGTTCTGTAGAGCGTGTTTCCTTTCAGCGTTGTTTAACCGTGCATGTAATCGTTATGTGAATAGTTACCACACTCTTCATCTATGTGAATATAGTATGATGTAGTATGTACATACTGTATGATGTAATCTTTGCTTTATATTCTTACATGCACTAAACGATGTGAAATTCAAATTGAGCAGGTATTGAAATGATTGGCAAATGGCAATGACTTACAGTACAGTAACACATGTATAAAATGATTGAAATATACTTTAATCTGGTCATGCATCATACAGCAGCAAACCATGACCTCATGCTTACGCTCACTTGAGTATTGCAGCTAGGCTAAGTGTGAAGTACAGTATATAATTGAAAGTAAGGGGGTCTTAATCAAGCTAACTCTAGTGCCTGTGGCCGCTTGATCCCTGTAGTCTGACAATCTTTCTGTTTTCATGTTGGTGTCTCAACATCCTCTGCATTGTTTTTCTTCTTTGTCAGTAAGTGATGAATGTACTTCTTTGCAATCAACTCAACTACAATTCCCATGATGGAGATTGTAATCTTAGTTATCAAACTCATGTTTGTGCAGAAAAAAAGTAATGAAAGGAACAAACTAATGAAACACAATATCAGAAGCTCGATCAAAGCGTGACACATTGTCGTCTTGTGTCCCTCTGGTCTTCGGTTCCCACTGGTGCAGTAGTAGGCGGATATGGTGAAAGCGAGGGCCAGGAAGTTGGTTATTGTTAAGAGGAAGAAAAATATGATAACACAAAGTCCTATTATGTGCGATGAAACAGTTGCCGCGAATATCAGTATCAACCCCAGCATTGGAAGTTGCAAAATTGTCCACAGAAGGACATAGATGAGAAGGAAGAGTACCAACTTCTTGGCATGTTGCTTATTCCTACAGCAGAACACAACCCTGGCAGGTAGTAGGAAAATGTATGGGATTGCAACCTCTACTTCCATGACAGCACTCCGTAGTAGTATGTAGATAGATGATACAATTGATAATAGTGGAGATAACATTAGTAGAATGAACACTGCAAAGTATGAGTAGATTGTATTGTCAGCATAGTATGGTAGCACCTCAATGGTTATGGTTATCATCAAGTAGAGAAATAATCCCTGTACTCCAATGGCAGTTGTTGCTACTCCCCATAGTACTCCATACCTCCAGAACGTCCTTTCCACTGTACCCTTCAGGATTTTGGCTGATTTCAGTTTGAAATTCTCATTGGCAATGCATATTGTAATTAGCACAATAACTGGCAAAATTAATAGTATTGAATTCACCACAGCATACCAGACGTATTCTTCAGAGTGCTGCTGTGTCCCCTCATATGGTTTGTGGAACATTGTAGTGTGTTCGTGAGTACCACACCCCATTTCAACGTAGTGCTCAATCCACTCATTATCTTTGGAACTGGTAGGTCTGGCATAGTTCTTGAGCTATGAGCAATCGGGAGAGCATACAATTGATAATAGTATTATAACATTGTATAGAAACAAATCCTCATACAGTTACTGTGACAGTAATGACCAAATTAGACCAAATTAGACCAAATTAGACCAAATTAGACCAAATTAGACCAAATTAGACAAAATTTTCTTTAGCATCTAATTCCACATTCACTCTCAAGAATAGTCTAGCTCTAACATTAATTTTACACCTGTTATTGGCATTGCTCAGCAAAACCTATGACTCAGTGTTTACGTTGACACATGGACCACTGGTGCATAGTTTGTTAAACTATGACAACTTTGTGTAGCTATGGTGCAATACACTACAGGATTAGGTGACAATGACCTGGACCAAGTGTGAAAATAGGTTCTGAAAATGCCATTGACCCATACCTATCCCCATATGAATAGACACACACAACTCACTGATGATGTCAATCGCAGTAGAAAGTTAAATGTGATGTTTTGATGTAAAGGAGGCACCGTAATGTCTAAATGTAGTATCTCCAAAGACTTGAAGTTGTTGAGGAGATACAGCGAGTATCTGTTGGCGTTTGAAGGTTTGGCTAGTTGGAAGGTTTTGACAGAGTTCCAAGACCACAGTTGACTGTCACAGGTGGGATCGGTTGATACAATGATGCTAGTCCCATTAGTTAGCACTGTCTGGTACCTCACCACTACTGAGTAAGGAGACTGTTCATTGGTAGGGTAGAACACATCCAGTAGCTTCTGTTGAATGGCAGGGGTGACAACCTCCTTCTCAAACTGACTGTATTCGTAGATACTAGGGTTCATTTCTGAAGCTGTTCCACAGTGCTCACCTACCAGGAGAAGTGAGGAAAGTAGGAAGGCAGTGATCCTGTCCATGTTCAACTTTATTGGTTATTCAGACTGATAATTGCCCAGAAGACTGTACTGGTTAATACTGCCTATAGAGACTATTTATAGTCTGAGCCTTATTGAGGTGCATCCCTCAGGTTTTTCCCTTGTTATACTCTACCTTGTATGGTTTCTTGAACTTGGATGAGGTCACCATTTCCACACAGACATGCACAGACATAATATTGTAAACACTTACTATTATGAAACATACCGACAATACAGCACATGTACTCATGACATTGTATGTACTGTATGATGTCATGTATCATGTGGTGCATTTCTCCAATAACATCACCTACCATGCGTTGTATGTATGTTTAGGGAAGTGTACTATTCTTACTGCCAACATTCAATCGTGACTCACTTCATTGAGGGTCAGTTTGTACTATCTGCATCCAATGCTACCCCATTTGCCATATGCATCCATCCTACTGCCCCATTATGTACTGTACTACATACCTATTTGTAGTACGTACGTATGTATGTACGTTGTGTAATACTGTCATGAACTGAGCAGTATTGTACGTAGTACACATTCACTCAGAAGACTGCTCTGGTTAATACTGCCTATAAAGGCTGTTGAAAGTGTTTTGATTTGAATATTGTTCATGCTTTAAGGTGGTGTATATCCCTTGTAGTACCTTGTATCTTTTCCACACAGACAGACATGCACAAACATTGTAAAAGACTTCCTAATAATACGCCCTATGTGCAGAATATGTCCAAATATCCTTGTTCATATATTCCATAACTCCCTACCCCAGCTTAACACACAGAAAGTGAATATTGTTATGCAACAAGTACATCAAACCATCTGAAAACATCTCGATATCAGAAATATTCAAATACATGTCCTAATCCACATCTATATACATGTCCCAATGTGTGTGTGCTGTATGCAATTCCCTCACTACTGTTGATGATATTGAGATGGTTATGCTATGACCTTGTGTTCACTGCAGTAGTGTATGTACCAGAGAGGTGAGCTGCCGCTGAGCATGGTAGCCTTGTTCCTTCACGTGTTACGAATGTGTCACTCCAATATCATTCCCCATTTTTGTACAATTTCAATTGCTTATGTCATTCAACTGGATAAGACTGGTAGTATCAAGACAACAGCTCTCTTAACTGCTGACGCTGCGACTACTATATAGTATCCCTCTAATGAGATCATTGCAGATGTCAGTCAACTGTGAATTGAGACATGCTGAACAGGCAGGCCCTGTAGGAATAGTACTAGAATCTACAGAGTACATTCTATGTTGGTTTTATACTGAGTACAGTGTATATATTAGCTGATATGTACTGTATACCATGCACTGTACCTATATTGTACATAATATCCCCCGATGTATGGACATATTCAGTCAACTCAGTCAACAATACAACAATGCTGGGTCTTTGTAATGGCTAAAAGGTCTAGTGGAGGAGTAATCAACTGACCATGACTGCAGTGTGTCAGTGTCTGCAGTGTGTGGGTGGATATGGTTTGTAGACTGTTTGTGTCTTGAAGAGGTGTATCCCAAGGGTATTCCCCTCTTTTACCTTGTTTTGGTTCCTTAACTTGGATGAAATCACCATTTATACTACAGAGGGGTACATACACTGATAGTGTGATTTGATTGAAGTCTAATTGTTCATTGTACATAATATACTCAGTCTGGAGATATTTTTATAATGTCCGTGTTTGTATTGTCATATGATTGTCATGTGACATTTTACCTAATCGTGTCGTGTGATACATTTGCCAAATCACATTTCCTACCATTGTATGTACAGCTAGACTAAGTGCACTTTTCGTCACTGCTAACATCGATAGTGACTCACTACATTGTGGTCACGTTGTACAGGCTGGTGTCTAATCTGCCAAGTTGTATCTATCCTACATCAATATCCCACTGCTTCCTTCTGCATTGTCCTGATTGTATGTAGCATGTAGAGTAATTCTATTGTGAACTGATTAGTGTGTACATACGTACATTCATCATATTCACCTTAGCAGCAGGAAGTGTAATATGTTGTGAGATGTAAAGTTTGTCCTGCCTGCTGAGCACTTCCTGTCACATTACTTCCTATCGCATCATTTCCTGTCACATTATTACCTGTGACATATTATTGTAAAAGGATATCAGGATAACAGCAATAGTGAGATTCCAGATAATGATTACTGCATCAGATGCAAACACATGATATGACTTATGACTAGTCACGGAAAAATACATACAGTTATGCAATAGCAAGCTATGAATGTGTATGCAGATGTGTTTTGTAGCTGAAGCCTAAGAATAAAGTACAGTAACCGTAAAGTTATCACTTCTATATTTATTACTTTAGCCAATAGCTACTGTCCTTGTAGTCTGCCAACCTTCCTCTATCACAACATCTCTATGTACTCTGCATTGATTTTCTGCTTTGTCAGTAAGTGAGGAATGTACTTCTTTGCAATCAACTCCCCTACAATTCCCATGATAGAGATTATAGTCTTAGTTATCAAACTCATGTTGGTGCAGAAAAATAGTGCTGAAAAGAACAAACAAATGAAACACAGTATCAGAAGCTCAATTAAAGCGTGATACATTGTAGTCTTCTGTCCCTCTGGTCTTTGGTTCCCACTGGTGCAGTAGTAGGCGGATATGATGTAAGCGAGGGACAGGAAGTTGGTTATTGTTAAGAGGAAGAAAACTATGATAACACAAAGTCCTATTATGTGTGATGAAGCAGTTGCTGCAAATATCAGTATCAACCCTAGCATTGGAAGTTGTAAAGTAATCCACAGAAGGACATAGATGAGAAGAAACAGAACCAACTTCTTGGTATGATGCTTATTCCTACAGCAGAACACAACCCTGGCAGGTAGTAGGAAAATGTATGGGATTGCAACCTCTACTTCCATGACAGAACACAATATGTAGGTAGCTGGCCCAATTGATAGTAGTGGAGATAACATCAGTAGATTAAACACTGCAAAGTACGAGAAGATCGTATTGTCAGCATAGTGAGGCAGTACCTCAATGATTATGGTTATTACCAAGTAGAGTATCACTCCCTTTACTCCAATGGCAGTTGTTGCTACTCCCCATAGTACTCCATATCCCCAGAACGTTCTTTCCACTGTTCCCTCCAGGACTTTGGCAAATTTTGGTTCCATAATGCATATCACGGTTAGCACAATAGCTGACAAAATGAAAAATGGTACTAAGTTCACCACAGCATACCAGACGTATTCTTCAGAGTGCTGCTGTGTCCCCTCATATGGTTTGTGGAACATTGTAGTGTGTTCGTGAGTACCACATCCCATTTCAACGTAATGCTCAATCCACTCACTATCTTTAGAACTGGTAGGTCTGGCGTAATTCTTGAGCTATGAACAATCAAGAGCGATTGTACAATTAATAATAATATTTTATAGATACATTTTATATGTTGCTCTCATGCAACGCACTATTGGATTATGTGACAATGTGCTTGACTAAGTGTGAAAATAGGCTCTGAAATGCCATTGACCCATACCTACTCCCATATGAATAAGAAACACACACAACTCACTGATGATGTCAATCGTAGAAGGAAGTCGAATGTGATATTTTGATGTAAAGGAGGCACCGTAATGTCTAAATGTAATATCTCCAAAGACTTGAAGTTGTTGAGGAGATACAGTGTGTATCTGTTGGCGTTTGAAGGTTTGGCCAGTTGGAAGGTTTTGGCTGAGTTCCAAGACCACAGATGATTGTCACAGGTGGGATCGGTTGATACAATGATGCTAGTCCCATTAGTTAGCACTGTCTGGTACCTCACCACTACTGAGTAAGGAGACTGTTCATTGGTAGGGTAGAACACATCCAGTAGCTTCTGTTGAATGGCAGGGGTGACGACCTCCTTCTCAAACTGGCTGTATTTGTAGATACTAGGGTTCATTTCTGAAGCTGTTCCACAGTGCTCACCTACCAGGAGAAGTAAGAAAAGTAGGAAGGCAGTGATCCTGTCCATGTTCAACTTTATTGATTATTCAGACTGATACTCTCTCGTCCAGAAGACTGTACTGGTTAATACTGCCTATAGAGACACTATTTATAGTCTAAGGGAGATGATTATTCCTTAGTGAGGTATCTCCCTTTGTATTTCCCTGTTGTACCTTGTGTTTCTCTTGAACTCGGATGATCGAGGTGAACACTTCCTAATAAGAAATTGTAAGTAGAATATGATTTTATCAAAACAGGTCTACTTGAATGTTGTCGAAAGCGTCTTTTTCATGTGACGGTCATATAGTGAAAGAGTTGTGTATTCATGATGGTGGGCACTGAAAGGACTCTCAAATGGGTTGTTTGCTCATATCATGCGGCTTGATAGTACCTGTCCTGTTTACATATACATGTTTATGTGTATCCAAGGTATGTATGAATGCAAATGGGTCTGTACATGGACCTAAAGTTTCTATTTGTAAATGTTCTATACAATATGAAAGTGATGAATATGTAATAATCAATAGTGTAGGTATCAGAGCCCATTCACAGATTGAGCATCAACATGCATCGAGCACTTTCTGTATTAATTTTGTTGTTTCTGACCTGTAGTTATCAGTGTTTACAGTTGGTAAACTGAATGTAAAGTACTCTGTATAGCTGCAATAATACAGTACATCTGAACTACCTACATACCAGCTTTGTTTGTACTACCTGGATTGTGTACACATGTGGGACATGTCCATTTGCCTCACTAAGTGTTAATAGAATTCTATTAATGCCATAGTGTAGCCCAAAATCCCTTTGTCACATGATGTTCTCGTGACTTTGATGGAGTGATTACGTAAGAAATCAATCAAACCTAATCAAAGATCGGCAGTACGTAACAAGAATAATATACATTCGGCATCCCCGGGACTGCGTTTAAGCCTTATCTCCTTTGATTCAAACCCGTTTCTAAAGGTTTAATTGAAAGAATTGAAATTATACTCAACTGCGTATTTCGATTCGGAACTTCCAGGGGATGGGGCACAGCTATCAAAATAAATTTACAATTAGCAACAGAGCAATTTCAGTTATTTTATGTATCAAAAGTGCGGAATAGTAATAAAATGAAGATACAAGATAATGATTCTGACATATATCGGTCCGTACCTCAATTTGTCTTTGGTGCTTTGTTCTGACTCCAATTTATCTTTGTTCTCACAACGATCAAACATTTGTATCAATACTATCTCTGGAAATGTTAAGAGTTCAGAAGCAACATTTGATTGTGCTGAAAATGCATCAAAGCGATTCAAGATAATCTAATACCATAACACTTGGTATCGGCGAGATAATGATGTAACCCAATTATAGTCACATGATATTCATGTGACTTTTGGCTCTTGCTCTAGATTTTCTTAATGACATTCGCCCACAATTTTAAGAAGGCCTCCAGAGAGATCAGCGATCGCTTATAAGTACGTTTTGGTTGATTCTCCAACTTTTCCATCTGGGGGAAATTGATCCATTGAACTAAAATGAAGTTATACCGATAAATAGTCGACATACTACAGTAGTGCCAAAGTTTCCAGGGGTGCATTATTTCATGGTTATTGTGATGAGGTTACACCATCATTATAATTGTAATGTGTGTATTGTTTCAACGACTACTATCTGTTCTGTAGAGCGTATTTCCTTCCAACATAGTTTAACAATGCATGTTATCTAGTAGTTATGCAAATAGTTACCACACTCTTCATATATGTCAATATAGTATCATGTAGCATGTACATACTGTATGGTGTAATCTTTACCTTATGTTCTTACATGCACTAAACGATGTGAAATTCAAATTGAGCAGGTATTGAAATGATTGGCAAATGGCAATGACTTACAGTAAAGTAACACATGTATGAAAGGATACTTTAATCCGGTCATGCAGCAGCAAACCATAATTTCATGCTTACGCTCACTTGAGTATTGCAGCTAGGCTAAGTGTGAAGTACAGTACCTAATTGAAAGTCAAGAGGTCTTGTTTGAGCTAACTCTAGTGTCTGTGACCACTTGATCCCTGTAGTCTAATCTTTCTGTTTTCATGTCGGTGTCTCAACATCCTCTGCATTGTTTTTCAGCTTTGTCAGTATGTGAGGAATGCACTTTACAATCATCTCCACTCCATTTCCAAAGATAAAGGTTGTAGTCTTAGTTATCAAACTCACGTTGGTGCAGAAATGAAGTAACAAAATGAGCAAACTCATGAAACACAGTATCAGAAGCCCAATCAAAGCATGATACATTGTAGTCTTCTGTCCCTCTGGTCTTTGGTTCCCACTGGTGCAGTAGTAGGCGGATAGGGTGAAAGCGAGGGCCAGGAAGTTGGTTATTGTTAAGAGGAAGAATAATATGATGACACAAAGTCCTATTATGTGTGGTAAAGCAGTTGCCACGATTAATAGTATCAACCATAGTTGCTGCAAATATCAGTATCAACCCTAGCATTGAAAGTTGCAAAATATTCCACAAAAGGACATAGATGAGAAGGAACAGTACCAACTTCTTGGCATGATGCTTATTCCTACAGCAGAACACAGCCCTGGCAGGTAGTAGGAAAATGTATGGGATTGCAACCTCTACTTCCATGACTGAAGTCCATAGTAGTATGTAGATAGATGATGCAATTGCTAGTAGTGGAGATATCATTAGTAGATTGAACATTACAAAGTACGAGAAGTATGTGTTGTGGGCATAGAGTGGTAGTATCTCAATGGTCATGGTAATATACAAGTAAAGTATCACTCCCTTTACTCCAATGGCAGTTGTTGCTACTCCCCATAGTACTCCATATCTCCAGAACGTCCTTTCCACTGTTCCTTTCAGGATTTTGGCTGATTTCAGTTTGAAATTCTCACTGTATATTGTCATTAGCACAATAACTGGCAAAATATATAGTATTAAGTTCACCACAGCATACCAGAAGTATTCTTCAGAGTGCTGCTGTGTCCCCTGGTATGGTTTGTGGAACATTGTAGTGTGTTCATGAGTACCACACCCCATTTCAACGTAATGCTCAATCCACTCATTATCTTTGGAACTGGTATGTCTGGCGTATTTCTTGAGCTATGAGCAATCAGGAGAGCATACAATTGATAATAGTATTATGACATTGTATAGAAACAAATCCTCATACAGTTACTGTTACAATAATGACCAAATTAGACCAAATTGATCAATTTTCTTTAGCATCTCAAATGCTTTTGGGACTTGTAGACCTGGTCATCAGTATCAGATGCTATTATACTGGTAGACCACTTAGCCAGGAAGGCTACTTCACAGGGTCGCCAGTTATCTCATCTATACTGTATTCCCTCAAATTCCACATTCCCTCTCAAGAATAGTCTAGCTCTAACATTAATTTTAAGCCTGTTATTGGCATTGCTCAGCAAAACATATTACTCAGTGTTTACGTTGACACATGGACCATTGGTGCATAGTTTGTGTGAACTATGACAACTATGTCTAGCTATGGTGCAATACACTACAGGATTAGGTGACAATGACCTGGACTGAGTATGAAGACTCAGGGGTAGATTTAGAAAATATCTTCACTAGTTTCCATGACTAAATGTTTGAAATGTTGACAACATGGACGCACATCCACATAGCGAATACATAGAGACCGTCTTATGCATAGCTACGTGAGACCAAATATGATTAACATTGTTATAGCTAATGAAATTATGAATCAAATGAGTTTTACTTCTGAATCAGTTATTCAATATGTTGCTTAATTTCATTCTATGTGGGTGTGCAATGGTGTTTTCAAGTAAAATTGCATGCAAATAAAGATACAGTACTTGTTTTGCAGCCATTTTGCTAGGGTAAAAATTCAATGACATCATCATAACATCAATTGGGGTTCTGATGATGCAATCATAAAATGGAGTTTTAATGATAAGGATCATTATTTATGCATTACTGAATATGATTTGGTAATTTCTGGCTGAGTAATGCTATATTTTGAGTAATATTTATTATTAAACCTCCAAATCCAAAAAATGGTAGACTTTTGAATCACACTGCTTTTTTCATAAGACATTTTTGTAGGAAACCATTTTAGAGTTTTTTTGGAGGGAAGTTACAGACTTGACCAGTTTCAGGAAACCTTGGAACCCCCCTAAATCCACCCCTGAGACTGGTTCTGAAAATGAAAATTGAGCCATACCAACTGCCATGAAGCTCCCTATTTGCTTGTAACAATGATCTAATACTACTTTGAAATTGAGCTACTTTGAGGCACACATAGCCATCATACCATGTAATGAGACACACATAACTCACTGATGATGTCAATCGCAGTAGAAAGTCAAATGTGATGTTTTGATGTAAAGGAGGCACCGTAATGTCTAAATGTGGTATCTCCAAAGACTTGAAGTTGTTGAGGAGATACAGTGTGTATCTGTTGGCATTTGAAGGTTTGGCCAGTTGGAATGTTGTGGCTGAGTTCCAAGACCACAGTTGACTGTCACAGGTGGGATCGGTTGATACAATAGTGCTAGTCCCATTAGTTAGCACTGTCTGGTACCTCACCACTACTGAGTAAGGAGACTGTTCATTGGTAGGGTGGAACACATCCAGTAGCTTCTGTTGAATGGCAGGGGTGACAACCTCCTTCTCAAACTGGCTGTATTCGTAGATACTAGGGTTCATTTCTGAAGCCGTTCTGCAGTGCTCACCTACCAGGAGAAGTAAGAAAAGTAGGAAGGCAGTGTCCATTTTCAATTTTATTGATTATTCAGACTGATGCTCTCTCGTCCAGAAGACTGTACTGGTTAATACTGCCTATAGAGACACTATTTATAGTCTAAGGGAGATGATTATGTCTTAGTGAGGTGCATCCCTCAGGTTTTTCCCTTGTTATACTGTACCTTGTATGGTTTCTTGAACTTGGATGAGGTCACCATTTCCACAAAGACAGACAGGCACAGACATATTGTAAACACTTACTATTATGAAACATACAACAATACAGCACATGTACTTATAACATTGTATGTACTGTGCGATGTCATGTATCATGTGATGCATTTGTCCAATAACATCACCTACCATGCATTGTATGTATGTTTAGGGAAGTGTACTATTCTTACTGCCAACACTCAATGGTGACTCACTTCATTGAGGGTCAGTTTGTACTATCTGCATCCAATGCTACCCCATTTGTCATATGCATCCATCCTACTGCCCTATAATGTAATATATTACATATGTACTTGTAGTATGTATGTACGTAGAGTAATACTGTCATGAACTAAGTAGTATTGTACGTACACATTCACTCAGAAAACTGCACTGGTTAGTACTGCCTATAAAGGCTGTTGAAAGTGTTTTCGATTTGAATACTGTTCATGCTTTGACCTAATAATAAGCCCTATGTACAGAATATGTCCAAATATCCTTGTTTATCTATTCCATAAGTCCCTAAACCAGCTCAACACACAGAAAGTAGATATTGATATGCAAACAAGTACTTCAAACCATTTGAAAACATCCCAATATCATAAAAACATCTATATACATGTCCCAATGTGTGTGTGCTGTATGTAATTCCCTCACTACTGTTGATGATATTGAGATGGTTACGCTATGACCTTGTGTTTACTGCAACAGTGTATGTACTGGAGAGGTGAGCTGCTGCTGAGCATGGTAGCCTTGTTTCTTCACTTCTTACGAATTTCAATTTCAATCGAATTTCAATCAAAAAATTTCAATTACTTAGTATGTCATTGAACTCAATTGTATCATAGGACTGGTAGTATCAAGACAACAGCCCTCTCAACTGCTGACACTGCAACTACTATAATAATATTATAGTATACCTCTAATGGGATCATTGCAGATGTCAGTTAACTGTGAATTGAGACATGCAGTACTGAACAGGCAGGCCTTGTAGGAACAGTACTAGAATATACAGAGTGTACATTCTATGTTGGTTTCAATCTGAATACAGTGTATATATTTGCTGATATGTCCTGTATACCATGTAATGTAGGTATATTGTACATAATATCCCCCGATGCATGGACATATTCAGTCAACTCAGTCAACCATACAATAATGCTCGGTCTTTGCAATGGTTAATAAGGTCTAGTGGAGGAGTAATCAACTGACCATGACTGCAGTGTGTCAGTGTCTGCAGTGTGTGGGTGGATATGGTTTGTAGACTGTTTGCACCTCAAGGAGGTGTATCCCAAGTTACCCTGTTTATTCCAAGTTACCCTGTTTCACAGTACCTTGTGTGGGTTTAACTTGGATGAAATCACCATTTACTCTGCAGAGGGGTACAGACACTGATTGTTTGATTTGACTGTGGTCTAATTGTTTATTGTTATGTACTGGAGACATTTTTATAATGTCCCTGTTTGTATTGTCATATGATTGTCATGTGACATATTACCTAATCATGTGTCATGTGATACATTGCCCAATCACATTACCTACCATTGTATGTACAGCTAGACTAAGTGCACTTTTCTTCACTGCTAACATCGATAGTGACTCACGTTACATTGTGGTCACATTGTACAGGCTGGTGTCTAATCTGCCAAGTTGTATCTATCTTACATCCCAATATCCCACTGCTTCCTTCTGTATTGTCCTGATTGTATGTAGCACGTAGAGTAATTCTATTCTGAACTGATCAGTGTGTATATACGTACGTTCATCCATATTCACCTTAGCAGCAGGAAGTACAATATGTTGTGAGATGTAAAGTTTGTCCTTCCTGCTGAGCACTTCCTGTCACATTACTTCCTATCACATCATTCCCTGTCACATTATTACCTGTGACATATTATTGTAAAAGGATATCAGGATAACAGCAATAGTGAGATTCCAGATAATGATTACTTCATCAGATGCAAACACATGTTATGACTTTGGAATAGTCACAGAAAAATACATACAGTTATGCAATAGCAAGCTATGAATGTGTATGCAGATGTGTTTTGTAGCTGAAGCCTAAGAATAAAGTACAATAACTGTGAAGTTATCACTTTTATATTTATTGCTTTAGCCAATAGCTATACTGTCCTTGTAGTCCGCCAACCTTCCTCTATCACAACATCTCTATGTACTCTGCATTGATTTTCTGCTTTGTCAGTATGTGTGGAATGTACTTCTTTACCATCATCTCCACTGCAATTCCCATGATAGAGATTGTAGTCTTTGTTACCAAACTCATGTTTGTGCAGAAAAAAAGTAACGAAAGGAATAAACAAATGAAACACAGTATCAGAAGCTCGATCAAAGCATGACACATTGTAGTCTTGTGTCCCTCTGGTCTTCGGTTCCCACTTGTGCAGTTACTGTAGTAGGCGGATATGGTGAAAGCGAGGGCCAGGAAGTTGGTTATTGTTAAGAGGAAGGAAAATATGATGACACAAAGTCCTATTATGTGAAGTGAAGCAGTTGCTGCGAATATCAGTATCAACCCCAGCATTGGAAGTTGTAAAGTAATCCACAGAAGGACATAGATGAGAAGGAACAGTACCAACTTCTTAGCATGATGCTTATTCCTACAGCAGAACACAGCTCTGGCAGGCAGTAGGAAAATGTATGGGATTGCAACCTCTACTTCCATGACAGAACTCCATAGTAGTATGTAGATAGATGACCCAATTGATATTAGTGGAGATATCATTAGTAGATTGAACACTATAAAGTATGAGAAGATCGTATTGTGGGCATAGAGTGGTAGTATCTCAATGGTCATGGTAATATACAAGTAAAGTATCACTCCCTTTACTCCAATGGTAGTTGTTGCTACTCCCCATAGTACTCCATATCCCCAGAATGTCTTTTCCACTGTTCCCTCCAGGACTTTGGCAAATGTTGGTTTCATAGTGCATATCACGGTTAGCACAATAGCTGACAAAATGAAAAATGGTATTAAGTTCACCACAGCATACCAGAAGTATTCTTCAGAGTGCTGCTGTGTCCCCTCATATGGTTTGTGGAACATGGTAGTGTGTTCGTGAGTACCGCATCCCATTTCAACATAATGCTCAATCCACTCACTATCTTTAGAACTGGTAGGTCTGGCGTAATTCTTGAGCTATGAGCAATCAAGAGTGATATAGTATACAATTTATAATAATATCTTATGTGCAACGCACTTAGTCTATGGGATTATGTGACAATGTCCTTGACTAATAGGCTCTGAAATGCCATTGACCCATACCTACTCCCATATGAATAAGAAACACACACAACTCACTGATGATGTCAATCGAAGGAGGAAGTCAAATGTGATATTTTGATGTAAAGGAGGCACCGTAATGTCTATATGTAGTATCTCCAAAGACTTGAAGTTGTTGAGGAGATACAGTGTGTATCTGTTGGCGTTTGAAGGTTTGGCCAGTTGGAAGGTTTTGGCTGAGTTCCAAGACCACAGTTGACTGTCACAGGTGGGATCGGTTGATACAATGATGCTAGTCCCATTAGTTAGCACTGTCTGGTACCTCACCACTACTGAGTAAGGAGACTGTTCATTGGTAGGGTAGAACACATCCAGTAGCTTCTGTTGAATGGCAGGGGTGACAACCTCCTTCTCAAACTGGCTGTATTCGTAGATACTAGGGTTCATTTCTGAAGCTGTTCCGCAGTACTCACCTACCAGGAGAAGTGAGGAAAGTAGGAAGGCAGTGATCCTGTCCATGTTCAACTTTATTGATTATTCAGACTGACACTCTCTCGTCCAGAAGACTGTACTGGTTAATACTGCCTATAGAGACTATTTATAGTCTAAGGGAGATGTTTATTCCTTAGTGAGGTATCTCCCTTTGTACTTCCCTGTTGTACCTTATGTTTCTCTTGAACTGGGATGATCGAGGTGAACACTTCCTAATAAGAAATTGTAAGTAGAATATGGTTTTATCAAGACGGATCTACTTGAATGTTGTTGAAAGTGTCTTTTTCATGTGATGGTCATAAGGTGAAAGAGTTGAGTATTCATGATGGTGAGCACTGAAAGGGCTCTCAAATGGGTTGTTTGCTGGATAGTACCTGTCCTGTTTATGTACACGTCTGTATGTGTATTATGTGAGTGTCTTTGCCAAAAGCATCTTTCTCATGTGACAGTCACAAAGTGAAAGAGGTGTGTATTGATGATGGTGGGCACTGAAAGGGCTCTTAAATGGGTTGTTTGCTCATTTAATGCGGCTGGATAGTACCTGTCCTGTTTACGTATACATACGTGCTTGCTGTATGTGTATCCAAGGTATGTATGAATGCAAATGGATCCATACATGGACTTTCCATTTGTAAATGTTTAATACATTATGAAATTGATGAATATGTAAAAATTGATAGTGTAGGTATCAGAATTTACTCACAGGTTGCATGTAGTTGAGCACCTTCAGTATTTGGCATCCAGTTGTCAAACTGAATGTAAAGTACTCTGTATAGCTGCAATAATACAGTACATCTGAACTACCTACATACCAGCTTTGTTTGTACCTGTATTGTGTACTGCAGTAGTGTTAAAGTTTTCAGGGATGCATTTTTTCATGGTTTTTGTGATGAGAATTCACCCACCATTATGTTGTATGTGTATTGTTTCGACAACTACTTCCTGTTCTGTAGAGCGTGTTTCCTTCCAACATAGTTTAACAGTGCATGTAGTCTAGTAGATATGCAAATAGTTACCACACGCTTCATCTATATCAATATAGTATCATGTAGCATGTACTTACTGTATGGTGTAATCTTTACCTTGCATGCACTAAACGATGTGAAATTGAAATGATTGATAAATTGGCAATGACTTACTGTAACAGTACAGTAACACATGCATGAAATATTTTAAATCTATCCAGTCATACAGCAGAAAGCCATGATCTCATGCTTACATTCACTTGAGTATTGCAGCTGGGCTAAGTGTGAAGTACAGCGCCTAATTTTAAAGCCAGGGGGTCTCGTTTGAGCTAACTCTAGTGTATGTGACCACTTGATCCCTGTAGTCTGACAATCTTTCTGTTTTCATGTTGGTGTCTCAACATCCTCTGCATTGTTTTTCTGCTTTGTCAGTATGTGAGGAATGTACTTCTTTACAATCAACTCCACTACAATTCCCACTCAGGCAGGAAGGCTACTTCACAGGGTCACTAGTTATCTCATCTGTTCTGTATTCCCTTAAATTCCGCATTCCCTTTCAGAAATAGTCTAGCTCTAATATTAATTTAAAACTGTTATTGCTCAGCAGCATATATTACTCAATGTTTATGGTTGACATATGGTGCATAGTTTGTGTAAACTATGCCTACTATGTGTAGCTATGGTGCAATACACTACAGGATTAGATGACAATGACCTGGACTGATTGTGAAGACTGGTTCTGAAAATGAAAATTGAGCCATACCAACTGCCATAAAGCTCCCTATTTGCTTGTAACAAAGAGTAAAACTACTTTGAAATTGAGCTACTAAATTGAAAAAAATCATAACAAGTAATTCGAGTTCAAAGACTCGTGGGGCTGCCGCCCCCCGCACTTGAATTACTTGCGCGTATTTCTTAGGTTCAGAAGAACCTTCGCTGAAGTTATTACGTTCGGCGAAGCTTCAGCGCACGAATTCCAGCCCAAATTTAAATTGTCGGCGTTCGAATTCGGCCATCTTTATTTCGCGCAATATAAATTATAATATAAATTCATTGTTGCTGTTACACGTAGGAGCACATATATATATATCGAGCGTTACATACCGGAAGTTGAAATGAAAACAATATAGGGGCTGCCTGCGGCAGCCCCTAAAAATTAAACTCCTTCTCAAACTGACTGTATTCATAGATACTAGGGTACATTTCTGCAGCTGTACTGCAGTGTTCACCTACCAGGAGAAGTGAGAACAGTAGGAAGGCAGTAATCCTGTACATTTTCAATTTTATTGATTATTCAGACTGATACTCTCTCGCCCAGAAGACTGGTTAATACTGCCTATAGAGACTATTTATAGTCTAAGAGAGATGTTTACTTCTTTCAATTTGAATAATGTTCATGCTTTAAGGTGGTGTATATCCCTTGTAGTACCTTGTATCATTTCCACACAGACAGACATGCACAGACATTGTAAAAGATTTCCTAATAATATGCTAGATATGTGAATATGTCCAAATATCCTTGTTTATATAAGTTGTATTTTCATAACTCCCTAAACCAGCTTAATACACAGGAAGTAGATAGCAAACTAGTACTTCAAACCATCTGAAAACATCCCGATATTAGAGATTTTTAAATTCATGTTCTAATGTGTGTGCTGTAAGCAATTCCCTGACTACTGTTGATGATATTGAGATGGTTATGCTATAACCTTGTGTTCTTTGCAGCTGTGTATGTACTGGAGAGGTGAGCTGCCGCTGAGTATGGTGGCCTTGTTTCTTCCCTTGTTACGAATTTCAATTTCAATCGAATTTCAATCAAAAAATTTCAATTACTTATGCCATTGAACTCAATTGTATCATAGGACTGGTAGTATCAAGACAACAGCCCTCTCAACTGCTGACACTGCAACTACTATAATGTTCTTATGGTATCCATCTAATGGGATCATTGCAGATGTCAGTCAACTGTGAATTGAGACATGCAGTACTGAACAGGCAGGCCCTGTAGGAACAGTACTAGAATATACAGAGTGTACATTCTATGTTGGTTTTATACTGAGCACATTGTATATATTAGCTGATATGTACTGTATACCATGCACTGTACCTATATTGTACATATTATCCCCCGATGCATGGACATATTCAGTCAACAATACAACAATGCTGAAAAATACATACAGTTATGCAATAGCAAGCTATGAATGTGTATGCAGATGTGTTTTGTAGCTGAAGCCTAAGAATGAAGTACAATAACTGTGAAGTTATCACTTCTATATTTATTGCTTTAGCCAATAGCTGCTGTCCTTGTAGTCCGTCTACCTTCCTCTATCACAAAATCTCTGTGTACTCTGCATTAATTTTCTGCTTTGTCAGTATGTGAGGAATGTACTTCTTTGCAATCAACTCCCCTACAATTCCCATGATAGAGATTGTAGTCTTAGTTACCAAACTCATGTTGGTGCAGGAAAATAGTGCTGAAAAGAACAAACAAATGAAACACAGTATCAGAAGCTCGATTAAAGCGTGATACATTGTAGTCTTCTGTCCCTCTGGTCTTTGGTTCCCACTGGTGCAGTAGTAGGCAGATATGGTGAAAGTAAGGGCCAGGAAGTTGGTTATTGTCAAGAGGAAGAAAAATATGATGACACAAAGTCCTATTATGTGTGATGAGATAGTTGCTGCGAATATCAGTATCAGCCCTAGCATTGGAAGTTGCAAAATTGTCCACAGAAGGACATAGATGAGAAGGAACAGTACCAACGTCTTGGCATGATGCTTATTCCTACAGCAGAACACAGCCCTGGCAGGCAGTAGGAAAATGTATGGGATTGCAACCTCCACTTCCATGACTGAACACAATATGTAGGTAGCTGGCCCAATTGATAGTAGTGGAGATAACATTAGTAGATTAAAGACTGCAAAGTATGAGAAGATCGTATTATGGGCATAGTATGGTAGCACCTCAATGGTTATGGTTATTATCAAGTAGAGTATCACTCCCTTTACTCCAATGGCAGTTGTTGCTACTCCCCATAGTACTCCATATCTCCAGAACGTTCTGTCCACTGTTCCCTCCAGGACCTTGGCAAATTTTGGTTCCATAATGCATATCACGATTAGCACAATAGCTGACAGAATGAAAAATGGTATTAAGTTCAACACAGCATACCAGACGTATTCTTCGGAGTGCTGCTGTGTCCCCTCATATGGTTTGTGGAACATTGTAGTGTGTTCATGAGTACCACACCCCATTTCAACGTAATGCTCAATCCACTCATTTTCTTTGGAACTGGTAGGTCTGGCATAGTTCTTGAGCTATGACAATCAAGAGCGATTATACAAATTATTATATTAATTTTATAGATACATATTATATGTTGCTCTTATGCTGCGCAATAATGGACTATGTGACAATGTGCTTGACTAAGTCTGAAAATGGGCTCTGAAATGCCATTGACCCATACCTACTCCCATACGAATAAGACACACACAACTCACTGATGATGTCAATCGCAGTAGTAAGGGAAATGTGATATTTTGATGTAAAGGAGGCACCGTAATGTCTAAATGTAGTATCTCCAAAGACTTGAAGTTGTTGAGGAGATACAGTGTGTATCTGTTGGCGTTTGAAGGTTTGGCCAGTTGGAATGTTTTGGCTGAGTTCCAAGACCACAGTTGACTGTCACAGGTGGGATCGGTTGATACAATGGTGCTAGTCCCATTAGTTAGCACTGTCTGGTACCTCACCACTACTGAGTAAGGAGACTGTTCATTGGTAGGGTAGAACACATCCAGTAGCTTCTGTTGAATGGCAGGGGTGACAACCTCCTTCTCAAACTGACTGTATTCGTAGATACTAGGGTTCATTTCTTGCACTGTTCCACAGTGCTCACCTACCAGGAGAAGTGAGGAAAGTAGGAAGGCAGTGATCCTGTCCATGTTCAACTTTATTGATTATTCAGACTGATACTCTCTCGCCCATAAGACTGGTTAATACTGCCTATAGAGACTATTTATAGTCTAAGGGAGATGATTATTCCTTAGTGAGGTATCTCCCTTTGTACTTCCCTGTTGTACCTTGTGTTTCTCTTGAACTTAGATGAGGTGAACACTTTCCAATAAGAAACTGTAAGTAGAATATTTTATTATCAGAGGGGGTGTCTATACTTGAGTGTCTTTGCCGAAAGCATCTTTCTCATGTGACAGTCACAAAGTGAAGGAGTTGTGTATTGATGATGGTGGGCACTGAAAGGGCTCTTAAATGGGTTGTTCGCTCATGTAATGCGGCTGGATAGTACCTGTCCTGTTTACGTATATGTGCTTATGTGTATCCAAGGTACGTATGAATGCGAATGGGTCTGCACGTGGACTTTCCATTTGTAAATGTTCAACACATTGATGTGTGTGATGAATATGTAATAATCGATAGTGTAGGTATCAGAATCCATTCACAGATTGAACGTCAGCATGTAATCGAGCACTTTCAGTATTTGTTGTTTCTGACCTGTAGTCAACAGTGTATCCAGTTGGTAAACTGAATGTAAAGTACTCTGTATAGCTGCAGTAATACAGTACATCTGAACTGCATACCAGATTTGTTTGTACCTGGATTGTGTACTACTGTAACAGTAGTGTCAAAGTTTTCAGGGGTGCATTATTTCATGGTTTTTGTGATGAGAATTCACCCACCATTATATTGTAATACAGTGAATTCTCGTTAATCCACCACCGGTTTAATCCATCAAACTGCTTTATCCGCCACATTATTTTGAAACGAATTCGCTTGTATGGCTACGCTATATACGTAATTCGCCATCTCGCAATTCCGCCATCTGCCATTCTTCTGTGTACCAATTTGCACTTTTGTATGGACTTCAGTTCCAGATAATCTGCCAATTTTTAAGAAGTTGCTTTAGTGTAGAGCAAAATAGCAGCAAAGCGTTCTAAAATTGACTCGACAATGAAGCAGAAGAAGTAGATATCCGAATGCAGAAAGAGGAATCCAACGACAACGTAAAAAATACTCACAGACCATTTCTCGAAGACGCGGAACATACAGATTGCACGACAAATGGTAGGAGACATCTCGAAGAAGATCAGTATATTCCACCATATCATTAATCTGCCAGCATTTCGCCTGAATCAATTGCGGCGGATTAACAAGAATTCACTGTATGTGTATTGTTTCAACAACTACTGTCTGTTCTGTAGAGCGTGTTTCCTTCCAACATAGTTTAACAATGCATGTTATCTAGTAGTTATGCAAATAGTTACCACACTCTTCGTAAGGGTCAATATAGTATTATGTAGCATGTACATACTGTATGGTGTAATCTTTACCTTATGTTTTTGCATACACTAAACGATGTGAAATTCAAATTGAGCAGGTATTGAAATGATTGGCAAATGGCAATGACTTATAGTACAGTAACACATGTATAAAATGATTGAAATATACTTTAATCTGGTCATACAGCAACAAACCATGACCTCGTGCTTACATTCACTTGAGTATTGCAGCAGGGCTAAGTGTGAAGTACAGCGCTTAATTTTAAACCCAGGGGGTCTTAATTTGAGCTAACTCTAGTATCTGTGACCACTTGATCCCTGTAGTCTGACAATCTTTCTCTTTTCATGTTGGTGTCTCAACATCCTCTGCATTGTCTTTCTGCTTTGTCAGTATGTGAGGAATGTACTTCTTTACAATCAATTCAACTACAATTCCCATGATAGAGATTGTAATCTTAGTTATCAAATTCATGTTGGTGCAGAAAAATAGTGCTGAAAAGAACAAACTCATGAAACACAGTATCAGAAGCTCGATCAAAGCGTGATACATTATAGTCTTCTGTCCCTCTGGTCTTTGGTTCCCACTGGTGCAGTAGTAGGCGGATACGGTGAAAGCGAGGGCCAGGAAGTTGGTTATTGTTAAGAGGAAGGAAACTATGATGACACAAAGTCCTATTATGTGTGATGAAGCAGTTGCTGCGAATATCAGTACCAACCCTAGAATTAGAAGTTGCAAGATATTCCACAGAAGGACATAGATGAGAAGGAACAGTACCAACTTCTTGGCATGATGCTTATTCCTACAGCAGAACACAACCCTGGCAGGCAGTAGGAAAATGTATGGAATGGCAACCTCTACTTCCATGACAGTACTCCGTAATAGTATGTAGATAGATGACCCAATTGATATTAGTGGAGCTATCATTAGTAGATTGAACACTGCAAAGTATGAGTAGATTGTATTGTCAGCATAGTGTGGTAGCACTTCAATGGTTATGGTGATTATCAAGTAGAGTATCACTGCCTTTACTCCAATGGCAGTTGTTGCTACTCCCCATAGTACTCCATATCCCCAGAACGTTCTTTCCACTGTTCCCTCCAGGACTTTGGCAAATGTTGGCTCCCCAGTGCATATCACTATTAGCACAATAGCTGACAAAATAAAAATTGGCATTGAGTTCACCACTGTGTACCGGACGTACTCTTCTAGGTGAGGCTGTGTCCCCTGGTATGGTTTGTGGAACATTGTAGTGTGTTCGTGAGTACCACATCCCATTTCAACGTAATGCTCAATCCACTCATTATCTTTAGAACCGGTAGGTCTGGCATAATTCTTGAGCTATGAACAATCAAGAGCGATTATACAATTAATATATAGCTATGAATCATAATGCAGTTACTGTAATAGCAAATGACCAAATTAGATTGAATCTATCAATTTACTTTAGCATCTCCGATGCCCTCAAGGAGGATTGACTGTATGTACTTGTAGACCTGGTCATCAGTATCAGATGCTATTATACTGGTAGACCACTCAGCCAGGAAGGCTACTTCACAGGGTCACCAGTTATCTCATCTGTACTATATCCCCTCAAATTCCACATCCCCTCTCAGGAATAGTCTAGCTCTAATAGTAATTCAAACCTGTTATTGCTCAGCAAAACATATTATGTACTCAATGTTTACGGTTGACACATGGTGCATAGTTTATGTAAACTACTGTATAGCAGGAAATGTTCGTGAGGTTGCAATTTACAAAAATTACAACTGCGAATTTACAGTATAGCATTGCACAATACTTGTGTTGATTGCAACATCGCAAAGCTATGAACTGCGAATGTTAGGCCAAGGTGCATTTCGCGAAATTCTGGACCCATGACAATTTCCCGCTATACGGTATGACATACACTAGAGGATTAGGCGACAATGAAAGTGTGAAAATTGGTTCTGAAAATGAAAATTGAGCCATACCAAGTGCCATAAAGCTCCCTATTCGCTTGTAACAATGAGCAACAATCCTCTTGTCATCTATCCATCATACCATACAATGAGACACACACAACTCACTGATGATGTCAATCGCAGTAGGAAGTCAAATGTGATGTTTTGATGTAAAGGAGGGACTGTAATGTCTAAATGTAGTATCTCCAAAGACTTGAAGTTGTTGAGAAGATACAGTGAGTATCTGTTGAAGTTTGAGGGTTTGGCTATTTGGAAGGTTTTGGCTGAGTTCCAAGACCACAGTTGACTGTCACAGGTGGGATCGGTTGATACAATGATGCTAGTCCCATTAGTTAGCACTGTCTGGTACCTCACCACTACTGAGTAAGGAGACTGTTCATTGGTAGGGTAGAACACATCCAGTAGCTTCTGTTGAATGGCAGGGGTGACAACCTCCTTCTCAAACTGACTGTATTCATAGATACTAGGGTTCATTTCTGAAGCTGTTCCACAGTGCTCACTTACCAGGAGAAGTGAGGAAAGTAGGAAGGCAGTGATCCTGTTCATTTTCAATTTCATTGATTATTCATACTCTCTCACTCTGAAGACTGTGGTTAATACTGCCTATAGAGACTATTCAATATAGTCTACAAGAGATGTTTATGTCTTATTGAGGTGCATCCCTTAGGTTTTTCCCTTGTTATACTCTACCTTGTATGGTTTCTTGAACTTGGATGAGGTCACCATTTCCACACAGACAGACAGGCACAGACATATTGTAAACACTATTGTGAAACATACGACAATATGTACTGTGTGATGTCATGTATCATGTGATGCATTTGTCCAGTAAAATTACCTAAAATGCATTGTACGTATGATTAGGGAAGTGTACTATTCTTACTGCCAACATTCAATAGTGACTCACTTCAGTAAGGGTCAGTTTCAACACACAGAAAGTGGATATTGTTATGTAAACAAGTACTAAGTCTTCAAACCATCTGAAAACATCATGATATCATAAACACATCTATATACATGCCCCAATGTGTGTGTGCTGTATGCAATTCCCTCACTACTGTTGATGATATTGAGATGGTTATGCTGTGACCTTGTGTTCACTGCAGTAGTGTATGTACTGGAGAGGTGAGCTGCTGCTGAGCATGGTAGCCTTGTTTCTTCACTACTTACGAATGTGTCACCGCAATATCATTCCTCATTTATTGTACAATTTCAATTACTTATGTCATTGAACTGGATAGGACTGGTAGTATCAAGACAACAACCCTCTCAACTGCTGACACTGCAACTACTATGATGTTCTTATGGTATCCCTCTAATGGGATCATTGCAGATTCCCTGGTGTAGTGCTGAACAAGAAGGGCTGAACAGGAAGGCCCTGTGGGAACAGTACTAAGAAATCCAGGGTGTACATTCTATGTTAGTTTTTATATCGAATACAGTATACGTACGTATTTGCTGATATGTCCTGTATACCATGCAATGTAGGTAGATTGTACATAATATCCCCCGATGTATGGACATATTCAGTCAACTCAGTCAACCATACAACTATGCTGGGTCTTGGTAATGGTTAAGAAGGTCTAGTGGAGGAGTAATCAACTGACCATGACTGCAGTTTGTGGATGGATATGGTTATTAGACTATTTGTGCCTTGAGGATGTGTATCTCAGGGTATTATCCTGTTTTCCCTTGTTTGGGTTCCTTAACTTGAATGGAATCACCATTCAAACTCCAGACGGGTACAGACACACACTACAGAAAAAAGATGGCCGATTTCAAATGCCGACAATTAGGAATTGGGCTAGAATTTGTGCACTGAAGGTCCGCTGAGCGTAATAACTCCAGCGAGGGTTCTTTTGAAGCCCAAGTAATTTGAGTGTGGGGGCGGCAGCCTCACGAGTTTTTGGACTTAAATTACTTGTTATAATGTCCATGTTTGTATTGTCATATGATTGTCATGTGACATATTACCTAATCATGTGTAATGTGATACATTTGCCCAATCACATTACCTACCATTGTATGTACAGCTAGACTAAGTGTACCTTTATTCACTGCTAACATCGATAGTGACTCACTACATTGTGGTCACATTGTACAGGCTGGTGTCTAATCTGCCAAGTTGTATCTATCCTACATCCCAACAACCCACTGCTTCCTTCTGTATTGTCCTGATTGTATGTAGCATGTAGAGTAATTCTATTGTGAACTGAGCAGTGTGTACATATGCTCATCCATATTCACCTTAGCAGCAGGAAGTGCAATATGTTGTGAGATGTTATAGAGTTTGACCTTCCTGCTGAGCACTTCCTGTCACATTACTTCCTATCACATCATTTCCTGACACGTCATTCCCTTTCACATATTTTTGTAAAGGGATATCAGGATGAGAGCAATAGTGAGATTCCAGATAGTGATTACTGCATCAGATGCAAACACATGAATAGTCACAGAAAAATACATACAGTTATGCAATAGCAAGCTATGAATGTGTATGCAGATGTGTTTTTTGTAGCTGAAGCCTAAGAATGAAGTACAGTAACCGTAAAGTTATCACTTCTATATTTATTACTTTAGCCAATAGCTACTGTCCTTGTAGTCCGCAAACCTTCCTCTATCACAACATCTCTATGTACTCTGCATTGATTTTCTGCTTTGTCAGTATGTGAGGAATGTACTTCTTTGCGATCATCTCCACTGCTATTCCCATGATAGAGATTGTAGTCTTAGTGATCAAATTCATGTTGATACAGAAAAAAAGTAACGAAAGGAACAAACTAATGAAACACAGTATCAGAAGCTCGATCAAAGCATCATACATTGTAGTCTTCTGTCCCTCTGGTCTTCGGTTCCCACTGGTGCAGTAGTAGGCAGATATGGTGAAAGCGAGGGCCAGGAAGTTAGTTATTGTTAAGAGGAAGAAAACTATGATAACACAAAGTCCTATTATGTGTGGTGAGATAGTTGCTGCAAATATGAGCAGAAGCATGTACACCAAAAGTTGCAAAACAGCCCATAACAGGACATAGATGAGAATACTGACGACCAAATTCTTGGCATGTTGTTTATTCCTACAGCAGAACACAGCTCTGGCAGGTAGTAGGAAAATGTATGGGATTGCAACCTCCACTTCCACGACTGAACTCTGTAAATAGATGGTTGGCAATATCGATAGCACCGGTGATATCAATATACTGTTGAACAGCGTAAAGTACGAGAAGATCGTCATAGTGAGGTAGTATCTCAATGGTTATGGTTATCATCAAGTAGAGTATCACTGCCAGTACTCCAATGGCAGTTGTTGCTACTCCCCATAGTACTCCATATCCCCAGAACGTTCTTTCCACTGTTCCCTCAAGTAGTTTGGCAAATTTTGTTTTCATAGTGCATGTAATGATCAGCAACATGGCCGAAGTGAAAAATATTGGTAACAAATTCCCCAGTACATACATAAGGGATTCTTGTACGTACTGCTGTTCCCCTTCATATGGCATATGGAACCATGTGGTATGCTCGTGAGTACCACATCCCATTTCAACGTAACCTTCCATCCACTCAGTTCGACTGAGTTTGATTGGTGCAGCATATCCCTTTAGCTACAGACAAATAAGAGAATAATAATATGGAGTATTTCATGTACAATGAAACTGGACTATGTGAAATGATACCAGAGTGCAAATGTGAATTTATACCACTATACATTGCTTATCAAAAGTATCATTGTGCCTGTCACAGTAGTTGCTAAACAATGGCTATGCATATAAAGTGCGATGTGGATAGATGGTGCTGTAGAACCTTCCTTCAATTTTGATGTATTGTGAGGCTGTTTGCTTGTAACAATGAGCAAAACTATTTGGAAATTGAGCTACTTTGAACCACTTGCACCATACAATGAGACACACACAACTCACCGATGATGTCAATCGCAGTAGGAAGTCAAATGTGATGTTTTGATGTAGAGGAGGCACCGTAATGTCTAAATGTAGTATCTCCAAAGGCTTGAAGTTGTTGAGGAGATACAGTGAGTATCTGTTGAAGTTTGAGGGTTTGGCCAGTTGGAAGGTTTTGGCTGAGTTCCAAGACCACAGTTGACTGTCACAGGTGGGATCAGTTGATACAATGGTGCTAGTCCCATTAGTTAGCACTGTCTGGTACCTCACCACTACTGAGTAAGGAGACTGTTCATTGGTAGGGTAGAACACATCCAGTAGCTTCTGTTGAATGGCAGGGGTGACAACCTCCTTCTCAAACTGACTGTATTCATAGATACTAGGGTTCATTTCTGAAGCTGTTCCGCAGTACTCACCTACCAGGAGAAGGCAAATTGACAGTAGTAGGAACCTTGAACCAGTAGACCTGTCCATTTTGTTTTATTCACAGATCGTACACGTACTCTCTCTCAAAGAACTTGGAGCAGTTGTGACTATAAGAGCTGTATGCTGTATCCTAGTTTAATAGTATATGTATTCAGTTTATACTAACTGTAAAATCTGTATTAAATTCACTTTCACTTGGTTATGTTTGATAATTGAATTTGGGGCTGTTGATACGTACCTTTGTGAAGTCTATCTTCAGTGTACTTCCCTGACACACACACACACACACACACACACACACACACACACACACACACACACACACACACACACACACACACACACACACACACACACACACACACACACACACACACACACACACACACACACACACACACACACACACACACACACACACACACACACACACACACACACACACACACACACACACACACACACACACACACACACACACACACACACACACACACACACACACACACACACACACACACACACACACACACACACACACACACACACACACACACACACACACACACACACACACACACACACACACACACACACACACACACACACACACACACACACACACACACACACACACACACACACACACACACACACACACACACACACACACACACACACACACACACACACACACACACACACACACACACAATCTACAGTGTTCCTATATGTCTGGTTCTTATTGTGGATATGCTCTTGGTTGACAAATCACTTTTAATTCCTCCACAGCAACAGGCACTCAGAGAAGAAACATTGAAGAACGCAAGGGTCAAACCAGACGTACGTATGATTGATCATCAGAATAACATTCCCTCCTTCATACTTTCATTTTCATTTGTGTGCATGTGCTGAATAGAATGCAGCGGAGGATCCCCCAGTGAAGAAGGAGAATGTGGCTGTCAGTGATCGTCACTGGTTCTCTTTGTGGTCCGCTAAGCCAAGGGAAGTGGATCACAAAGGAAGTACGCCTGTTGATAAGGAAGATGACATGAAAAAAGATGTTAGTGCATGTATAATAATATGTATGTGTTTGCCTGTGTGTGTGTGTGTGTGTGTGTGTGTGCGTGTGTGTGTGTGTGTGTGTGTGTGTGCGTGTGTGTGTGTGTGTACATCACTGTGTGTACATATTTGTTTCCCATTCATCTTGCTGTCAGGAGAAAGTCCACAATACCAGTGATACAGATCAGAGGATTGACTGCCAGCTCATAGGTAGTGTAACTGCTATGTTCATCCACAAGCATGTTCACAGTATACCAGTGTATGTACGCACGTGCACAGCAAATTATGTGAGCTTTTTGGATTTTTGTGTACCTGCAGCACACCACATGACATCCATTATGCGTCCATTACAACCATAAACAGTGAAAATTTTAACAAGTAATTCAAGTTCAAAAACTTGTGGGGCTGCCGCCCCCACACTCAAATTACTTGAACATCTTTCTTAGGTTCAGAAGTACCTTTGCTGAATTTATTATGTTTGGCGGAGCTTCAGCGCACGAATTCTAGCCCAATTTCTAATTGTTGGCATTTGAAATTGGCCATCTTTATTTCGAGCAATAAAAATTATAATATAAATTCATCGTTGCTGTTACATGTAGGAACACGTATTATCTCTATTTATCTATCTATCTACGTATATATATACCGGTCGAGCGTTACATACCGGAAGTCGAAATGAAAACAATATAGGGGTTGCCTGTGGCAGCCCCTAACAATATAGAAAATTGAAAACTTCGAATGACTGACTATAACCTACATCCGCTGTATGTACAATATACATGTACATGTACATACACGTGTATTTTTGCTGTGTCTTCACTAAACTCACTCAAAATAGAATAGCACCTTTTTTCTACGTAAGAATAGATCTTGCATGATGTAGCCGCAGATTGCTGTGGTCACATGACATGCATACATGGATTGTAGTGTGATTTATCTATGTATGTATGTATATATGTACTGTGTGTATATACATACATATGTAATACTGTAGTTATAACCTACAACTACTGTATGTACATACATATGTATGTGCATTGGTACTGTTGTACCTGTGTACCACCTGTTTATGTACATGCTGTGTCTCCAATAAACTCACCCAAAATAGAATAGTATCTTTGAACCAGGAATAGATCTTGCTTAATGTAGCCTACGCCGATTGCTGCGATCACATGACATGCATGCGTGAATTCTAGTGTGTCTGTACATATGTATGTGCTGTGTGTATATGATATGTAATAGTTACATATATCCTGCCTAGTTGTGCTCCAGCAGATATAAAGTGCTAAGTGATTACCGATGGCAAAACTTGAGGTAATCAATTAGCACTCTTTCTACTGCAGCACACCTAGATAGGATACAACTAACGTGTATCCTGGCTAATGAATGATAGGCAATTTATACTGCAAATATGCACATATTCCAATGCAACATATTACATGTAATATATTATATGCATAGGTGTATATGCAATAGAAATCTGTGTACTAATCTTGAATGAAACGGAAATGAAAATGAAAAATCTTGAACAATGAAACCTGTCTGGTGACCTGTACTATATCACTGACCTGTGCTACATGGGCCAGGGGTGTGTCCACACTATACCTTCTTCATCTCTTCCCTTAACATACAGAAAGCCTCATTACATCATATTTTATGATAGTTCGCAAGACAATACAAGATTGGTGAGTCCATCCCATTGTTTGTACATTGGGTGTGTTTACACATAGTACATGTGTACATGTTACATACTCCATGTTTCTTCTACACTACGTTGGGTATAGCCAGCCCTAATTCATCTCGAAATCTCACTCGACAAACAGTCCTTTGAAAAGAAGGACCATGTACTGTAACCACAGTCAACTCCGAAGAATCCACTGATAATTCCCTGATTTATATTTGGCATTTTGTAAAGGTGTCAGGTATAGTTGAGTGAAACAGGCTTGGCTTTTTCCCTACATGCATACATGTGTTGTTCACTGCTCATTTTACTTTGATAACATATTGGTTATGTATTTATTGTTGTTGCAATGTCGTCTGTGTATCTGTAATGATCGATGTTTGCAGTGTACCTAAGGCTGTCATGCACTGTCTAGTGAACAAAGTGAAGGATGTTTTGCAGAGTGAACTTGTCAGAGAGCTGTATAAGGTGTGTGTGTGTGTGTGTGTGTGTGTGTGTGTGTGTGTGTGTGTGTGTGTGTGTGTGTGTTTGTGTGTGTGTGTTTGTGTGTGTGTGTGTGTGTGTGTGTGTGTGTGTGTGTGTGTGTGTGTGTGTGTGTGTGTGTGTGTGTGTGTGTGTGTGTGTGTGTGTGTGTGTGTGTATGTATAGTGTAAATTACAGTACATGTATGTATGTACATATTTGTATTCCCATACTACATGCACACATCTGCTTGCATGTAGATAAACGTATATTGTATATACAGTATGTACTTGTACATAATATTATGTAGCCATTTTTTCTGCACATGTTTATCGTTGTATTGTACCTATTGTGTTGTTTGCTTCTGAGGAGGACCGTTGTGACACTTACTGTCCTTCCGTCAATCCAGAGTGAAGTTGTGGACCATGTGATGGTTGAATCACCAGAGATCTACACGAGAAGAAAGGAAACGGCTGCTATGTTGGAGGTGAGGGTGTCTACATACTTGCCCACTGTCAACCACTGCATCATGTTGTCTGGTTGACAAGTGGTCATTTGCTACTTGCAATCAGGAACTTGTAGCGTTGCATTCACATTGACTTATTTGTGCACTGTATAATTGGATACTGTTTGTCAGTATACCCTCTCACAAACTCCACCATCTGTGAATACCTGTTTAGCACATGTTGGTATGTACCATGATTAGTAAGAGATCAACAGGACTAGTCTGTTCACATCTGTGATGTAAACAACCTTCCTGTAATGTGAAAACACTTCTTGATTTGTTTCATTGACCTTTCTGCAAGAATTTATATTTAGTTTTATATGTAAAATAACAACGTGCATAATATTTTTAGCCTGTCAGGTATACAACAGCAGAAAAAGTAATTACCGATTACCTCGGTCTTTGCCCTTGGTGAGCAATTGTCACTTCATCCCTGCTGTAGTACACCTAGACAGGCTAAAGCTATTACATACAGCTCTCTTGTGAACACATGTTCATGTATTGCTCTGGTGGGCCTACAGGCTCTCCACAAAGCAATGGATATCCTCAGTGAGATCAGAGATCTTGGAGCAGAGGAGTTCTTCTAGCTCCCTTGAACAATTATTGTTACTAATATCACTGAACTGTTCGAACTGAAGTACAGAACTAATCTGCAGTGATTTATACCTAATATGTACAGTGTACTGTATTTAGTATAGGTTTAAACAATTTTGTACACTAAGTAGTAGTAATATTATCAATAATTTATATTGCCTTCACACTGGATATGCTGTACAGTGCATATATTTACTACTTTAATATCTCTTGCATGTAAGTTACTTACATAATATGTAGCTATGCAATATTAGTGTGTGGATATAATCATTCTACATATGTGCATGGGGTGAGCAATTCAAAGTGTGCATGCGAATACATATAATCTGCTGCAGTGATTCTGCACTGTTAATTGATTAATTAATTGATTAGTAATTTAACAACACAATCACACTTGAGTGTGATTGTGTTGTCGATAATTATATTTGCCTTGCCAGTACATATAATATTATTATAAATATATATATATAAGATAAATATATAATATTATAGATATAATAATGTGCGTATAATACTTAGATCACCAGCCTACTGCATGCACAATTACATTGTACTCAAATTGAAAAATAATGCAATATTGCTCTAACATTATTATAATAATATTATATAAATTATATATTCAAAATATATGCATATATCATCATCATTATAATAAATTTATAATATAATAATGATATGATGCATGGTATAGCTGAGCCCATACCTGCTTATACACTTATTATAATAATAATAGTTTCAAAATTAGAGTTACGTACAATATAATAATATTATAATCATAATACTAACGTAATAACCTATTAACTATGTCTATTAACAAAGGGTAATTCTACATGTACAATGTTATATGCATGAATGTTGAGCATCAACAGGCAGTGACCTACATCAGTCTTCCAACAAGTGATAACTTTGAATTCCTTCTCCCGAGACTTGCACATCCCTATTATCAGACTCCCATTCATTTCCTCTGGCAATGAGGTCTTTGTGTGCCAATGTGTGCAACCCAGGTGTGTTCAATTCCTCCTCAATCCCTTGATGGAGACGTGGTTCATTTCTATTAATCTTAGTGGACAATTTCAACCAAATCCAAGTGACCTTTCTTATGCAGTATATGATGGTTGCAATCAACAGTGGCAATGCTATTGCCTTCAATGTGGTTTGAAAGCTATCCAGGCTTGTACCTGTACTAACAACATATCCCCCAGATAAGAAAAGAAAGTATGTACAACTGATCATCATCTGTAACAAAAGCAGTATCACAGCTCGTAAGATGAGGTAGCTACTACCTTGTGGTCTAAGTTGACGAGGAGTGGACTGGTAAGCAGAGATGGTGAAAAGGATGGCAAATATGTTGACCAGACACAAGAATATCATAATGAGAGTAAACAGTGCCCATATCACACCAAATGTATTCACAAAAATAGTGATGATCAGAAAACAAGCATGGGATAGTAGGAGCTGCAAGGAGGCTATCTGTACCCAAAGAAAGAAACCAAAAGCAATTGTTGTGGATTTCCTTTTGTTACAGCAGCACAAGATTTTGGCAGGTATCAAGAAAATGAGTGGAATTGCAAATGCCTTGTACTTGTATGCAAAATAAATGGATGTTGGTAGACCCATTGTCACTGATAACACCAGAATGACAGTTCCTAGAATTATGTATATTATATATATTTGTACTGATTCAGAACGATTCTGGTGTAATTGTGATGTTAGGTTGTATCCCATTTGTAAGTCAACAAAGAGCAGAATTGCTCCCAACAATCCTATACTGACAGTGAAGCCCCACAATAGACCGTAATGCTGAAATGAGCGACTATGACTGGTGTTTGCAACCTGCTTGAGAGTGACTTTCAGTATGTAAACTAACCCAGACCATGAAACTGGCACCTGGAAGCATAGTCCCATACACATCACTCCTAACACAAGGAAATTGGACATCCTCTCCTTGCAAACATCATTCCTGTCACTTGTACTTTTACAAGGGATTTGGTATGCACCAGTATGAGAGTCCCTCAAGCAACCAACTAAGACATTTCCTGGATGAGTTTTGTGTGCTAGACGTCCTAGTGAATAATCCTGAAGCTATATATAGAGAACAGAGATATAAAATTGAAAGCAATGTTTGAAACTGTTTTCTATTTGTTTTTGTTACAATATCACATGAATTTTGTAAAGTTATGTAAGTTTCACTAAGATAATCACAAAACACAACCCTTAAAATGTACTCCCAACTGTAGATAACATAGATATGAAAGTGAAAGCAAAGTTTGACACGATCAAAATTTATAATGCGATTTTCACTAACTTGAAGGTGAATTAAATGCACAACCCTTATACTCTGCGATTATAATGTTCCTACAGTAACTGTAACAGTACTATGTAATGTGCATATTGTTGGGGTGTATCAATGTTCAAATCCTGGGGGAATGTGGAATTGAAAGTTTGTGTCATGAAGGTTCAAGACAAATAAGCAGACAAACGTTTGCTTGTACACTGTAGACATGTACAATTTAATATTAATTTTATTAAACAGGCACACATTTGCAGGTGCTACAACACATCAACATGAATTCAAAGACATGATAACAAAATGCACAAGATATGGTACAATTAGTAAAGCAATAAGATAGAGAGAAAGGTAATTTGGTTCATAAGTTGTGAGGTTGTAATTGAGATAGGCCTGAAAAAACTGAATTCAACTTAGTAACCATGGTCATAAATACTGTAACACAGATTTAATACTTATTTGTTAATCAGTGTCACAGTGGTACTATGCTGAGAAACTCACCGAAGTGGTTATTTGCTGGAGAACGCGATAAGTCACATTGGGACATGGTTTGGGAATGGGAATGGTGATTTGAGGAGTGATCCATGTCTTGAAATAGTTAAAAGTACGGAGAGTAATATTGTTAAGTATTTCAGGAGACATTAATAAAAATGCCGGAGAAGATACCCACTTCCATAGCTGGTGTTTACAGTTATGATCTGAGGAAACATAGGATGAATTGGTAGATCCATTCTGTGATATCAACTGATAAGACACAATGACAGAGAAAGGGGTATATCCGTTGGTCGGGAAGAAAACTCTGTAGAGATCAGCTCTGATTTGGTTGTTGGTACCAAACACCTTATCTTCCAATTCAGCAAAGTTAGAAATACATCTCTTTGAAGTTATTACTTCATCTCCTGAAGCAACCAGTGGTAAGAGGGTCACCAACTGTAGGAAGGATAGCATTCCGTATGAAACCATAACGACCTCTTGAATTCTTCTCTCTCTGTCTCTCTGGCACATGATGAACTGGCAATAATGGTGTCAATTTCAATGACCATTTTCAGTTCATGTCACGTGCGCAGCTCTGCGCCAGTCATGTGAATATAATGTAAGTCTTCATAAACCGTATCTAACGGGTATCGTAGTCATTCAACTGCCTCCAATTTTAAATTGGAGGTGGGAATGGGTCTAGCTATGCCAGACTAACTGCCTCCAGGTTCTATTCCACGTTCACATGTATGTGGTTGCCTTGTCTATATGGACGATGTGGAGTGTATACCTTTAGCCTACCTTGTAGAAGTTTATTTGTTTTTTGTATTATATACATCAGGTACTGTGTATAACATTATACATTGTATGTACTGTGTGTGTCACATTTGATCATGTACTACATTATGTCATGTCATCCATTATAGGTCCATTACATCCCTAAATAGTGAAAATGTAAGAATAAAACAATGAAAACTTGGATTGTTATAACAGGCAGTATTTTGGAATAACTCACTGTAACCTACAACCACTGTATGTACAGTACATGTGCACGTACATGTGTATTCCCGCTGTGTCTTCACTAAATCCACCCAATGTAGCCTACGCAGATTGCTGTGGTCACATGACATGCATGTGCAAATATATTATATATACGTAAATATATATTATAATATATACATATGTACCCTGTGCTACATAGTTTATGTTTGCACAGTTTTTCCTTTGATTTACCCCTCAGCCAGGATACAAGTATGTATGTACCCATCTTTACCGCATGTGCTTATTGTTGTACTGTACGTATTGTGTTGTTTGCTTCCGAGGAGAAGCGTTGAGACACTTATTGTCTTTCCGTCAATCCAGAGTGAAGTTGTCGACCACGTAATGGTTTAATCACCAGAGATCTACACAAGAAGAAAGGAAACGGCTGCTATGTTGGAGGTGAGGGTGTCTACATGCTTGCCCGCTGTCAACTACTGCAACACGTCAGGTTGACAAGTGGTCATTTGCTATCTGCTATCAAAAGTTGTGGCATTTATGCATAGTGATATACATATATCCCAAGGGTCGTTCTCTACATTTATGTTGACTTATTTGTGCACTGTGTAATTGGATACTGCTTGTCGGTATACCCTCTCACAAACTCCACCATCTGTGGATACCTCTTCAGCACATGTTGGTATGTACCATGATTAGTAAGAGATCAACAGGACTAGTCTGTTCACATCTGCAAAGTAAACAACCTTCCCGTAATGTGAACACACTTCTTGATTTGTTTCATTGACCTTTCACCAAAAATTTATCTAGTTTTATAATAACAACGTGCATAATATTTGTAGCCTGTCAGGTGTACAACAGCAGATAAAAGTGATAACCGATTACCTCGGTCTTTGCCCTTGGTGAGCAATTGTCACTTCATCCCTGCTGTAGTGCACCTAGACAGGCTACAGCTATTACATACAGCTCTCTTGTGAACACATGTCCATGTATTGCTCTGGTGGTCCTACAGGCTCTCCACAAAGCAATGGATATCCTCAGTGAGATCAGAGATCTTGGAGCCGAGGAGTTCTTCTAGCTGTCTTGAACAATTATTGTTACTAATATCACTGAAATGTTCGAACTAGAGTACAGAACTGATCTACAGTGATTCATACCTAATATGTACAGTGTACTGTATTTAGTATAGGTTTAAACAATTTTGTACACTAAGTAGTAGTAATATTATCAATAATTTATATTGCCTTCACACTGGATATGCTGTACAGTGCATATGTTTACTACTTTAATATCTCTTGCATGTAAGTTTCTTACATAATATGTATACGTAGCTATGCAATATTAGTGTGTGGATATAATCATTCTACATATGTGCATGGTATGTTATGTGAGCAAATCAAAGTGTGCATGCAAATACATATACAGTGGACCCTCATTTATCCGGAGGCTCGGATTATCCGGACACCAAATTTCCAGGGATACGTAGCTATTTGCACATTAGCCATTTGACCTTAGTGGTGAATAATAATATTATAACAGGTGCACGCACTTGAAACAAGTAATTCGAATTAAAAAGGATCTTCCTTAGGATCAGAAGAACCTTCGTTGAAGTTATTATGTTCGGCGAAGCTTCAACGCACGAGTTCCAGACCAATTTCGCATTGTCGGCGTTCGAAATCGGCCATCTTTTTTCGCGCAATATATATAAATTATTATATAAATTCATTGTTGCGGTTACGTGTAGGAGCACGTATTAGATGTAGACAAGCGTTTCATTCCGGAAGTCGAAATGAAAACAATATAGGGATCATGGAAAAAGTTCCAAACCATTTGTTGTGTTGTACTTTATAGCCAACATGTAGCCAAATAATGAGTAATATATTGACATATCATAATGCATTCACTCCCATTTCAGTTATCTGAACATTTCACATATCCGACCACCCCTCGGTCCCAAGGATAAGTGAGGGTCCACTGTAATCTGCTGCAGTGATTCTGCACTGTTAATTGATCAATTGATTGATTAGTAATTTAACAACACAATCACACTTGAGTGTGATTGTGTTGTCGATAATTATATTTGCCTTGCCAGTACATATAATATTATTATAAATATATATAAGATAAATATATATAGATATAATAATGTGCGTATAATACTTAGATCACCAGCCTACTGCATGCTCAATTACATTGTACTCAAATTGAAAAATAATGCAATATTGCTCTGACATTATTATATAATATTATATATTCAAAATATATGCATATATCATCATCATTATAATAAATTAATAATATAATAATGATATGATGCATGGTATAGCTGAGCCCATACCTGCTTATACACTTATTATAATAATAATAGTTTCAAAATTAGAGTTACGTACAATATAATATAATCATAATACTAACGTAACAACCTATTAACTATGTCTATTAACAAAGGGTAATTCTACATGTACAATATTATAATAATGTTAAATGAATGTTGAGCACCAACAGGCAGGGACCTACATCAGTCTTCCAACAAGTGATAACTTTGAATTCCTTCTCCCGAGACTTGTACATCCCTATTATCAGACTCCCATTCATTTCCTCTGGCAATGAGGTCTTCGTGTGTCGATGTGTGCAACCCAGGTGTGTTCAATTCCTCCTCCCCAATCCCTTGATGGAGACGTGGTTCATTTCTATTAATCTTAGTGGACAATTTCGTCCAAATCCAAGTGACCTTTCGTATGCAGTATATGATGGTTGCAATCAACAGTGGCAGTGCTATTGCCTTCAATGTGGTTTGAAAGCTATCCAGGCTTGTACCTGTACTAACAACATATCCCCCAGATAAGAAAAGAAAGGATGTACAACTGATCATCATCTGTAACAAAAGCAGTATCACAGCTCGTAAGATGAGGTAGCTGCTACCTTGTGGTCTAAGTTGATGAGGAGTGGACTGGTAAGCAGAGATGGTAAAGAGGATGGCAAATACATTAACAAAACACAAGAATATCATAATGAGAGTAAACAGTGCCCATATCACACCAAATGTATTCACAAAAATAGTGATGATCAGAAAACAAGCATGGGATAGTAGGAGCTGCAAGGAGGCTATCTGTACCCAAAGAAAGAAACCAAAAGCAATTGTTGTGGATTTCCTTTTGTTACAGCAGCACAAGATTTTGGCAGGTATCAAGAAAATGAGTGGAATTGCAAATGCCTTGTACTTGTATGCAAAATAAATGGATGTTGGTAGACCCATTGTCATTGATAACACCACAATCACAGTTCCTAGAATTATGTATATTATATATATTTGTACTGATTCAGAACGATTCTGGTGTAATTGTGATGTTAGGTTGTATCCCATTTGTAAGTCAACAAAGAGCAGAGTTGCTCCCAACAATCCTATACTGACAGTGAAGCCCCACAATAGACCATAATGCTGAAATGAGCGACTGTGGCTGGTGTTTGTAACCTGCTTGAGAGTAACTTTCAGTATGTAAACTAACCCAGACCATGAAACTGGCACCTGGAAGCATAGTCCCATACACATCACTCCTAACACAAGGAAATTGGACATCCTCTCCTTGCAAACATCATTCCTGTCACTTGTACTTTTACAAGGGATTTGGTATGCACCAGTATGAGAGTTCCTCAAGCAACCAACTAATACATTTCCTGGATGAGTTTTGTGTGCTAGACGTCCTAGTGAATAATCCTGAAGCTATATATGGAGAACAGAGATATAAAATTGAAAGCAATGTTTGAAACTGTTTTCTATTTGTTCTTGTTACAATATCACATGAATTTTGTAAAGTTATGTAAGTTTCACTAAGATAATCACAAAACACAACCCTTAAAATGTACTCCCAACTGGTAGATAACATAGATATGAAAGTGAAAGCAAAGTTTGACACAATTAAAAAATATATTGCGATTTTCACTAACTTGAAGGTAAATTGAATGCACAACCCTTATACTCTCAACTGGCCATTGTGCAATTATAATGTTCCTACAGTAACTGTAACAGTACTATGTAATGTGCATATTGTTGGGGTGTATCAATGTTCAAATCCTGGGGAAATGTGGAATTGAAAGTTTGTGTCATGAAGGTTCAAGACAAATAAGCAGACAAATGTTTGCTTGTACACTGTAGACATGTACAATTTAATATTAATTTTATTAAACAGGCACACATTTGCAGGTGCTACAACACATCAACATGAATTCAAAGACATGATAACAAAAACATGTCACCATGATGTTAAATTGAAAACATTCTCTCACAAATGCACAAGATATGGTACAATTAGTAAAGCAATAAGGTAGAGAGAAAGGTAATTTGGTTCATAAGTTGTGAGGTTGTAATTGAGATAGGCCTAAAAAAACTGAATTCAACTTAGTAACCATGGTCATAAATACACAGATTTAATACTTATTTGTTAATCAGTGTCACAGTGGTACTATGCTGAGAAACTCACCGAAGTGGTTATTTGCTGGAGAACGCGATAAGTCACATTGGGACATGGTTTGGGAATGGGAATGGTGATTTGAGGAGTGATCCATATCTTGAAATAGTTAAAAGTACGGAGAGTAATATTGTTAAGTATTTCAGGAGACATTAATATAAATGCTGGAGAAGATACCCACTTCCATAGCTGGTGTTTACAGTTATGATCTGAGGAAACATAGGATGAATTGGTAGATCCATTCTGTGATATCAACTGATAAGACACAATGACAGAGAAAGGGGTATATCCGTTGGTCGGGAAGAAAACTCTGTAGAGATCAGCTCTGATTTGGTTGTTGGTACCAAACACCTTATCTTCCAATTCAGCAAAGTTAGAAATACACCTCTTTGAAGTTATTACTCCATCTCCTGAAGCAACCAGTGGTAAGAGGGTCACCAACTGTAGGAAAGATAGCATTCGATGTGAAACCATAACGACCTCTTGAATTCTTTCTCTCTCTCTCTCTGGCACACGATGAACTGGCAATAATGGTGTCAATTTCAATGACCATTTTCAGTTCATGTCACGTGCGCAGCTCTGCGCCAGTCACGTGAATATAATGTAAGTCTTCATAAACCGTGTCTAACGGGTATCATAGTCATTCAACTGCCTCCAATTTTAAATTGGAGGTGGGAATGGGTCTAGCTATGCCAGACTAACTGCCTCCAGGTTCTATTCCACGTTCACATGTATGTGGTTGCCTTGTCTATACGGACGATGTGAAGTGTATACCTTTAGCCTACCTTGTAGAAGTTTATTTGTTTTTTGTATTATATACATCAGGTACTGTGTATAACATTATACATTGTATGTACTGTGTGTGTCACATTTGATCATGTACTACATTATGTCATGTCATCCATTATAGGTCCATTACATCCCTAAATAGTGAAAATGTAAGAATAAAACAATGAAAACTTGGATTGTTATAACAGGCAGTATTTTGGAATAACTCACTGTAACCTACAACCACTGTATGTACAGTACTTGTGCACGTACATGTGTATTCCCGCTGTGTCTTCACTAAATCCACCCAATGTCGCCTACGCAGTTTGCTGTGGTCACATGACATGCATGTGCAAATATATTATATATACGTAAATATATATATAATATATACATATGTACCCTGTGCTACATGGTTTATGTTTGCACAGTTTTTCCTTTGATTTACCCCTCAGCCAGGATACAAGTATGTATGTACCCATCTTTACCGCATGTGTTTATTGTTGTACTGTACGTATTGTGTTGTTTGCTTTCGAGGAGAAGCGTTGAGACACTTATTGTCTTTCCGTCAATCCAGAGTGAAGTTGTCGACCACGTAATGGTTTAATCACCAGAGATCTACACAAGAAGAAAGGAAACGGCTGCTATGTTGGAGGTGAGGGTGTCTACATGCTTGCCCGCTGTCAACTACTGCAATACGTCAGGTTGACAAGTGGTCATATGCTATCTGCTATCAAAAGTTGTGGCATTTATGCATAGTGATATACATATATCCCAAGGGTTGTTCTCTACATTTATGTTGACTTATTTGTACACTGTATAATTGGATACTGTTTGTTGGTATACCCTCTCACAAACTCCACCATCCTAGCAAGTACCTGTTCAGCACATGTTGGTATGTACTATGGTTAGTACAGAGATTAACATGAACGTCTGATCACATCTGCAATGTGAACAACCTTCCCGTAATGTGAAAACACTTCTTGATTTGTTTCATTGACCTGTTTGCAAGAATGTATATTATAGTTTTATATGTATAATATGCTGCATAATATTCGTAGCCTGTCAGGTGTGCAACAGCAGAAAAAAGTGAATACCGATTACCTCAGTCTTTGCCCTTGGTGAGCAATTGTCACTTCATCCCTGCTGTAGTGCACCTAGACAGGCTACAGCTATTACATACAGTTCTCTTGTGAACACATGTCCATGTATTGCTCTGGTGGTCCTACAGGCTCTCCACAATAAAGCAATGGATATCCTCAGTGAGATCAGAGATCTTGGAGCAGAGGAGTTCTTCTAGCTCCCTTGAACAATTATTGTTACTAATATCACTGAACTGTTCGAACTAGAGTACAGATTCTAATCTGCAGTGATTTATACCTAATAACTGTATTTTGTATATTTTAAAACAATTTTGTACACTATATAATGGTATTATTATCATTAATTTATATTTCCTTCGCCCTGGATATGCTGCACAGTGCATATGTATACATGTTATAATATCTTGCATGTGCATGTATTACTTAGCTATACAATATTAATGTGTGGATGATCATTCTATATATGTGCATATATATATATATATATATATATATATATATATATATATATATATAGGTGGTATTTTGTGTGAGTGGGTCTGGGTGGGTGGGTGTGGATACGTATGTGTTTGCACTGTTGATTGGCACACTTGATTGTGATTGTGTTGTCAATAATTATAATATTTGCTTTGCCAGTACATAGATAAATATATATAAAAATAAAAATGCATTATAATATTATACAGAAATCACCAGCCTACTGCACGCGCATGATATTGCAATATTGCTATTATATTCAAAATACATGCATATACTTCGAGGTCCCATCATTATTATAATAATATGCGTGGTATAGCTGAGCCTATACCTACCACACAGTTACAACGTTTATATAAAATTATTGCCACTATAATAATATTATCATAATACTAATGTAACAACCTAATCAACTAATTTTAAACAATGTCTATTAACAAAGCACAATTCTACATGTACAATGTTATATGAATGTTGAGCACCAACAGGCAGTGACCTACATCAGTCTTCCAACAAGTGATAACTTTGAATTCCTTCTCCCGAGACTTGCACATCCCTATTATCAGACTCCCATTCATTTCCTCTGGCAATGAGGTCTTCGTGTGCCAGTGTGTGCAACCCAGGTGTGTTCAATTCCTCCTCCCCAATCCCTTGACGGAGACGTGGTTCATTTCTATTAATCTTAGCGGACAATTTCAACCAAATCCAAGTGACCTTTTTTACGCAGTATATGATGGTTGCAATCAACAGTGGCAGTGCTATTGCCTTTAATGTGGTTTGAAAGCTATCCAGGTTTGTACCTGAATAATTAACAGCGTATCCTCCAGATAAGAAAAGAAGGGATGCACAAATGACCATCACTTGTACTGGAGCCAGTATCACAGCTCGTAAGATGAGGTAGCTACTACCTTGTGGTCTAAGTTGACGAGGAGTGGACTGGTAAGCAGAGATGGTAAAGAGGATGGCAAATATGTTGACCAGACACAAGAATATCATAATGATAGTAAACAGTGCCCATATTACACCGTATGTATTCACTAAAATAGCAATGATCAGAAAACAAGCATGGGATAGTAGAAGCTGCAAGGATGCTATCTGTACCCAAAGAAAGAAGCCAAAAGCAATCGTTGTGGATTTCCTTTTGTTACAGCAGCACAAGATTTTGGCAGGTATCAAGAAAATGAGTGGAATTGCAAATGCCTTGTACTTGTATGCAAAATAAATGGATGTTGGTAGACCCATTGTCACTGATAACACCAGAATGACAGTTCCTAGAATTACATATATATATGTTTGTACTGATTCAGAACTATTCTGGTTAAGTTGTGATGTTAGATTGTATCCTACTTGTAAGTCGAAAATGAATAGAATTGCTCCCAACAATCCTATACTGACAGTGAAGCCCCAAAATAGACCATAATGCTGAAACGAGCGACTATGACTGTTGTTCGCAACCCATTTGAGAGTGAGTTTCAGTATATAAGCCAACCCAAACCATGTGGCTAGTAACTCGAAGCATATTCCCACACACATCACTCCTGACAGAAGTAAAATGGAAATCCGTTCATACACTCTATCACAAGGAATTTGATATGCACCAGTATGAGAATTCCTTAAGCAACCAACTAAGACATTTCCTGGATGAGTTTTGTGTGCTAGACGTCCTAGTGAATAATCTTGAAGCTATATGGAGAATGGAGATACAAAATTTTAAAAGCAATGTTTGAAACTGTTTTCAATTTTTTATCGTTACAATATCACATTTGTAAGTGAATGCTATAGTTTCACCACGAAAATCACACAGCCATATATATTCTAAACTCGTAAAAGCTATATGGAGTATGGAGATGTGAAATTGAAAGCAAAGTTTGACACTGTTACAATATCACATTTGTAAAATTTATGTAATTTTCAATAACTTAACAACACAACCCTTGACTCAGAGATAGACTCTCAACTGGTCATTGTACAATTATAATGTTCCTACAGTAACTGCAGAAGAGTATGTAATGTGCATATTGGCCGGGTGTATCTATGTTTAAATCCCAGAGAAAGTGTGCAATTGAAATTTGTGTCAGGTTCAAGAAAGTCAGACAAAGGTTGTACAATGTAGACATGCACAATTTAATAACATCAGGCACGTGCACATTTCCAGGTGCTACAACATGTCAACATGAAAACATGATAACAAATACACAGTGATGTCAAATTAAACTTCATTTTGACATCACTGTGACATTTGTGAGAGAATGTTGAAAATTCTCACACAAATGTACAAGACATGGTACAATTAATAGAGCAATAAGATAGGGAGAAATATATAAGAGAGACTGAGAGACTCACCGAAGTGGTTATTTGCTCAAGAATGCGCTGAGTCACATTGGGACATGGTTCGGGAATGGGAATGGTGATTTGAGGAGTGATCCATATTTTGAAATAGTTGAGAGTGAAGAGAGTAATATTGTTAAGTATTTCAGGAGACATTAATATAAATGCTGGAGAAGATACCCACTTCCATAGCTGGTGTTTACAGTTATGATCTGAGGAAACATAGGATGCAATATTGGTAGATCCATTCTGTGATATCAACTGATAAGACACAATGACAGAGAAAGGGGTATTTGCATTGGTGGGGAAGAAAACTCTGTAGAGATCAGCTCTGATTTGGTTGTTGGTACCAAACACCTTATCTTCCAATTCAGCAAAGTTAGAAATACACCTCTTTGAAGTTGTTACTCCATCTCCTGAAGCAACCAGTGGTAAGAGGGTCACCAACTGTAGGAAAGATAGCATTCCGTATGAAACCATAACGACCTCTTGAATTCTCTCTCCCTTTCTCTCTGGCACACAATGGACTGACATAAATAGTGCCAATTTTGATGTTTTCATTTTCAGTTCATAATTTTGGAGGACAGATAGTACACAGAAAACCCTGTGGTTGACAATAATTGCTTCATAGACAATTTCATGTGAACTTAATCATGTATATGCACGCATAAGAATTTAATGACTTAAACATTTTGATATGAGTCGGCATATATATGGTGCCGGCCTTTGAAGTCAAGTGTACAGTCTATATCATACATGGGGCTTCTATCCCCCACGGATCATGCACACAGTTACGTGTGCAGCTCTGCGCCAGTCCCATGTTCCTTACCTGCAAATTGGTGCAAGGAATGTTTCAACTCTGTCACTGAACACCCATTGATTCCACTCTATTTTGAACTCATCTCTCATGAATTTGCAAAAGGGTGATGAATATAATGTAAGTCGTGATAAACCGTGTCCAATGGGTATTGTAGTCATTCAACTGCCTCCTAGTCTAGCTATGCCAGACTAACTGCCTCCAGGTTTTATTCCACGTTCACATGTATGTTGTTGTCTTGTCTAGATGGACGATGTGGAGTGGATACCCTTAGCCTACCTTGTAGAAGTTTATTTGTTTTTTGTATTATATACATCAAGTACTGTGTGTATCATTATAGATTGTATGTACTGTGTGTATCATCATAAATCATATACTGTGTGTATTGTCATTGATCATGTACTGTGTGTGTCCTCATAGATCATGTATTGCATGTGTGTATCGCCATTGATCATATTCTTTAGGTTGGTATGTGTGTGCGTGTGTGTGTGTGCGTGTATGTGTGTGCGTGTTGTGTGTGCGTGTGTGTGTACGTGTGTATGTGTGTGTGTGTGTGCAGTGTGTGTGTGTGTGTGTGTGTGTGTGTGTGTGTGTGTGTGTGCGTGTTGTGTGTGCATGCGTGTGTGTGTGTGTGTGTGTGTGTGTGTGTGTGTGAGTGCAGTGTGTGTGTGTGTGTGTGTGTGTGTGTATGTGTGTGTGTGTGTGTGTGTAGCACGTGCGCATACATACATGTGTGCATGTATACATCACTGTGTGTGCATGTTCATTTCCCATTCATCTTGCTGTCAGGAGATTGTCCACAATACCAGTGATACAGATCATAGGATCGACTGTCAGCTCATAGGTAGTGTAACTGTTATGTTTATCCATAACATGTTCTCAGTATACCAGTGTATATACATACACACAGCAAATCATGCGAGCTATGTATTTGAATTTTTGTGTACCAACAGAACACTACATTACATAATCCATTATAGGTCCATTACATCCCTAAACAGTGAAAATGTAATAAAAAAAACAATGAAAAACTTGGATTGTTGTGACAGGCAGTATTTGGGAATAACTCACTGTAACCTACAACCACTGTATGTACAGTACATATGTACGTACATGTGTATTCCTGCTGTGTCTTCACTAAACTCACCCAATGTAGACCATGCAGATTGCTGTGGTCACATGGCATGCATGTGTGAATTGTAGCATGATATATATATTTGTATATATACTTATGTACCGTATGTATGAATCACTGACCTGTGCTACATTGTTTATGTTTGTACAGATTTTCCTTTGATCCCGCCATCAACCAGGATACAAGTATGTATGTAGCCATCTTTACTGCATGTTTTTATTGTTGTACTGTACGTATTGTGTTGTTTGCTTCCGAGGAGAGTGGTCATATGCTATCTGCTATCAAAAGTTGTAGTATTTGTGCATAGCGATATACATATATTCCAAGGGTAACTGTTGTTCTCCACGTTTATGTTGACTTATTTGTGCACTGTATAATTGGATACTGTTTGTCAGTATACCCTCTCAAAACCTCCACCATTCTAGTAAGTACCTGTTCAGTACATGTTGGTATGTGCCATGATTAGTAAGAGATCAACAGGACTAGTCTGTTCACATCTGCGATGTAAACAACCTTCCCGTAATGTGAACATACTTCTTGATTTGTTTCATTGACCTTTCACCAAGAATTTATCTAGTTTTATAATAACAACATGCATAATATTTGTAGCCTGTCAGGTGTACAACAGCATGAAAATTTAAAGTGATTACCGATTACCTCAGTCTTTGCCCTTGTTGAGCAATTGTCACTTCATCCCTGCTGTAGTGCACCTAGACAGGCCATGCACAGCTATTACATACAGCTCTCTTGTGAACACATGTTCATGCATTGCTCTGGTGGGCCTACATATAGGTACTGAAGTACAGAACTAATCTACAGTGATTCATACCTAATATGTACAGTGTACTGTATTCAGTATAGTTTGAAACAATTTGTACACTAAGTAATAGTATTATTATCATTAGTTTATACTGCCTTCACACTGGATATGCTGTACAGTGCATATGTATAGTACTTTAATATGTCTTGCATGTAAGTTACTTAGCTATACAATATTAGTGTGTGGATAATCATTCTATATATGTGCATGTTATGTTGTGTGAGCAGATCAAAGTGTGCATGCGAATACATATATACCTGCACTGTTAACTGGCAAACTTACATTTGCCTTGCCAGTGCGTATATATATTATAATATTATAAATATAAGATATTATATAAAAATAGAAATGTATAATAATATAACACAAAAATCACCACCCTACTGCACACACAGTTAATAATATTATTATACTCAAATTGAAAAATAATGCAACATTGCTATAATATTCAAAATGCGTGCATATAATTCAAGGTCCCATCATTATTATAAAATAAATACAATATGCATGGTATAGCTGAACTGCTGCACATTGTCATGCAGCTAGTTATATTACATTAATAATAGCTACAACACTTATATATATATTTATAAAGTTATTGCCACTATAATGATATTATCACAATACTAATGTAACAACCTAGTTAACTAAATTATATCCATGTCTATTAACAAAGGGTAATTCTACATGTACAATGTTATATGAATGTTGAGCACCAACAGGCAGGGACCTACATCAGTCTTCCAACAAGTGATAACTTTGAGTTCCTGCTCCCGAGACGTGCACATCCCTATTATCAGACTCCCATTCACTTCCTCTGGCAATGAGGTATTCGTGTGCCAGTGTGTGCAACCCAGGTGTGCTCAATTCCTCCTCCCCAATCCCTTGACGGAGACGTGGTTCATTTCTATTAATCTTAGCGGACAATTTCAACCAAATCCAAGTGACCTTTTTTATGCAGTATATGATGGTTGCAATCAACAGTGGCAGTGCTATTGCCTTCAATGTGGTTTGAAAGCTATCCAGGTTTGTACCTGAATAATTAACAGCATATCCCCCAGATAAGAAAAGAAGGGATGCACAAATGACCATCACTTGTACTGGAGCCAGTATCACAGCTCGTAAGATGAGGTAGCTACTACCTTGTGGTTTAAGTTGACGAGGAGTGGACTGGTAAGCAGAGATGGTGAAGAGGATGGCAAATATGTTGACCAGACACAAGAATATCATAATGAGAGTAAACAGTGCCCATATTACACCGTATGTATTCACTGAAATAGCGATGATCAGAAAACAAGCATGGGATAGTAGGAGCTGCAAGGAGGCTATCTGTATCCAAAGAAAGAAGCCAAAAGCAATTGTTGTGGATTTCCTTTTGTTACAGCAGCACAAGATTTTGGCAGGTATCAAGAAAATGAGTGGAATTACAAATGCCTTGTACTTGTATGCAAAATAAATGGATGTTGGTAGACCCATTGTCACTGATAACACCAGAATGACAGTTCCTAGAATTATGTATATATATATTTGTACTGATGCAGAACTATTCTGGTCAAGTTGTGATGTTAGATTGTATCCTACTTGTAAGTCGAAAATGAACAGAGTTACTCCCAACAATCCTATACTGATTATGAAGCCCCACAATAGACCGTAATACTGAAACGAGCGACTGTGACTGTTGTTCGCAACCCATTTGAGAGTGAGTTTCAGTATATAAGCCAACCCAAACCATGTGGCTAGTAACTCAAAGCATATTCCCACACACATCACTACTGACAGAAGAATGGAAACCGTGTAAATACAAAGATTTGTCTGTTCATCTCCACTGTTGCAACGAATTTGATATGCATCAGTATGAGAATTCCTCAAGCAACCAACTAAGACTTTTCCTGGGTGTGTTTTTTGTGCTAGACGTCCTAGTGAATAATCTTGAAGCTATATGGAGAATGGAGATACAAAATTTTAAAAGCAATGTTTGAAACTGTTTTCAATTTTTTATTGTTACAATATCACATTTGTAAATTGAATGTAAGTTTTGCCACGAAAAGTGCACAGCCCATAATATATTTATATATACTCTCGACTGGTAGAAGCTATATGGAGTATGGAGATATGAAATTGAAAGCAATTGAAATTGTCAATGGCACTGTTACAATATCATCAATATTTGTAAAATTTATGTAACTTTCACCAAAACAACCCTTGAGATAGACTCTCAACTGATCATTTTACAATTATAATGTTCCTACAGTAACTGCAGAAGTGTAATACTATGTAATGTGCATATTGGCCGGGTGTATCAATGTTCAAATCCCGGAGAAAGTGTGCAATTGAAATTTGTGTCGGGTTCAAAAAATCAGACAAATGTTTGGTTGTACAATGTAGACATGTACAATTTAATAACAACAGGCACGTGCACATTTGCAGGTGCTACAACATGTCAACATGGAAACATGATAACAAATACACCGTGATGTCGAATTAAACTTTAATTTGACATCACTGTGACATTTGTGAGAGAATGTTGAAAATTCTCACACAAATGTACAAGACATGGTACAATTAATAGGACAAGAAGATAGGGAGAAAAATAAGAGAGACTGAGAGACTCACCGAAGTGGTTATTTGCTCAAGAATGCGCTGAGTCACATTGGGACATGGTTTGGGAATGGGAATGGTGATTTGAGGAGTGATCCATATTTTGAAATAGTTGAGAGTGAAGAGAGTAATATTGTTAAGTATTTCAGGAGACATTAATAAAAATGCCGGAGAAGATACCCACTTCCACAGCTGGTGTTTACAGTTATGATCTGAGGAAACATAGGACGCAATATTGGTAGATCCATTCTGTGATATCAACTGATAAGACACAATGACAGAGAAAGGGGTATTTGCATTGGTGGGGAAGAAAACTCTGTAGAGATCAGCTCTGATTTGGTTGTTGGTACCAAACACCTTATCTTCCAATTCAGCAAAGTTAGAAATACATCTCTCTGAAGTTATTACTTCATCTCCTGAAGCAACTAGTGGTAAGAGGATCACCAACTGTAGGAAAGATAGCATCCCGTATGAAACCATAACGACCTCTTTGACCTCTTGAAACCATAACGACCTCTTGAATTCTCTCGCTCTCTCTCTGGCACACAATGGACTGACACGAAACAGTACCAATTTCGATGTTTTTCATTTTCAGTTCATAATTTTGAAGAGTAGGTAGTACACAGAAATCCCTGTAGTTGACAATAATTGCTTCATGGACAATTACACGTGTACCTAATCATGTATATATATATATATATATATATATATATATATGGTGCCAGCCTTTGAAGTCGAGTGTACGATCTATAGCAAGTGTTGGGCTTCTATCCTCCCACGGATCATGTATACAGTCACGTGCGCGGCTCTGCGCCAGTCACGTGTTCCTTACCTGCAAAATGGCGCAAAGAATGTTTCAGCGCTGACACAGAACACCACGCTGATTCTACTTGTTTTTGAACTCTTCTCTCATGAATTCGCTAAAGGTAATATAAGTCGTAATAAACCGTGTCTAACGGGTATCGTAGTCATTCAAACGCCTCCAGGTTTCATCACACGTTCACTTCTAATACTGTATACCATTGTACATGTGGTTGTCTTGTCTATGCGGACGATGTGGAGTGGGTACCCTTAGCCTACCTTATTGTATTATGAACATCGTGTACTGTGTGTGTCATCATAGTTCATGTACTATGTGTATGTCATCAAATCGTATGTGTATCATTATGGATCATATACAGTGCTTGTATGATCATGAATACTATACATTGTGGTATACAGGCTCCAGTATACATGATTTCTTATATGTGCCTGTTTAATGTGGAGCTAGTAGTACTGTATAGTTTTGTTTCACAGACCTGTTGAGGCTGAAGGGTTGCTCAGTGAACCAAAGCTGGATTTTCTGGAGTTTTAGGATGTCGAGGAGTCAGCGAGGGTGTGGACGGTCATCTAGAGCTCAAAACTCCTCCAATGGGTCAATTTACAATCGATCTGGTAACCAAAATAACAATGGTGCCAGGCAGGAAATCTCTGTTCCTGAAGTCCCTTTGCACATGCAACAACGTTCGAACACACAACATACACATGTGCCACACACGCAGAACGTTGGTGATGATGAATTCGATGCCTTTGGTTCTGTGGCCTTGCAGCACTACGAACTGACTCAGCATGAGAATCCACATGGAGGGCACGTCGGGCATGAGGAAAGCGAGCATCATGTTTTGCAACACGGCAGTGAACCTGTTGCCTTTCTGATGCCAACTATGTCGAGTTTCAGTACCCCTGGGTCCTCATCCTTGGTACCTTCAAGAACTGATGAAGTAGTGCCCCCAACACACACAACAGAACCATCCCCAGCACATGCTGTCGAACTGGACCAGCAAAAGTCCACTTCATCTCTGGATCTTCAGGCCCAGTTAAGGGAAGCACTGAAGAGAATTGAAGAAATGGAGTACCGTCACACTGGAGAAGTTAAAAACCTTCGGGATCGTCACGCTGAAGACCAGAAAAAATGGGGAAAGAGAGAAAGTGAACTCAACACCTTGAAGGCAAGCCTTGACAAAGAGATTGCATCAAAATATACTGAATTGGAGGAAATGAAACGTAAGCATTGTGATCAAATGAGCTACAAAGAGAGGGAATTAGGTGAAGAGATAGATAAAAGATTAGCTGTGGAACGGAAGTATGAACGTCTTCAGCTCCTGCAGCGAGAGGAACAAGGAGTCCAGTCGACACACTTGACCACCAAGACCAAGCGCTCGGCTCCATCCAGTAGCAACCAAACGGATTTCCCAACCACAAAGACGTTCTTGGGGTCCACAGAAATGATGGCAACTTCAACGCCACTACAGTACAGCAAGCCAAAGGAAAAGAAGCACTCCGTGGTCAAAGACAACCTGCTACAGGGTTCTTCCAGTAAGTCCGGGACCGTCACGCCCGTGGTCACACCCACTGCTGGACTGACGTATGGGGTTACACCCAACCAGTCAACCACATCCAGTACCAACATGTCTGCTGGGACTCCATCCCAGTTTAGCGCCTCCTTCAGAAGCATCATTGTCCCAGAAGAGGAGGGCTTCCCTCTACTGGTGGAGGGTGTCAAAACTGAGGCCGTCATCTCTGGACCTGAAATCTTCCAAAGACTCCTGAAGACACCGGGTAGCGTGGAAGCTCGGGAATGGCAGCATGAGACCGAGGTCAGTCCTTCCACTTCACTGGAGAGCATTGATAAGTTGTCATTGGAAGGCAGGCAGTCTCCAAACACATCACAGCTGTCCGATTCAGCTCAGTCTGAAGGTATTTTGTCCCTTTTCACTTGTCCCAATCCAATGTTTATTGCTGCCACGACTGAACGCCGTACACCGTCTCTGAGAAGAGGTTTCCGTACAGACAAGTCTTCAAGTGGCGGAAGAACATCCATAACTCCTCTCCACAGGGCGGTCATCACTGCTGATCGAAAGAGGAGGTTTGAAAGTGACAGTACCTCACTTTTCAGTACAGACACAAGTGTATCCACCTCCAGTGAGTTTTCTTTGAGGTTTGTGTCTCGTGTGGCCA
>OZ026555.1:4174794-4187294 GCA_964020155.1 Chondrilla cf. caribensis | reverse complement strand
TTGTACAATAAGATGAATTCATTTGCATGTATCACAGTGGACCTTCTGGTGTGGACAATAACTATATAGATGATCCAACATTCAGAGAACGTACAGGAGTGTATTATAATAGGCTACTCTATTCGTGTAGGACATTTTTAACTGATTTAATAGCAAAATTTCGAACTGACCACAATTACTTGGTATATTATTGAGAACAATCGCTCTGAGCGCTTAATTATGGCACGTCGTCTGAGCAGTGGGTGACATTTTGAACACGTGATAAGTGTAGAAGACCTAGAACTGTGCAGTATGTCCGTGTCTCTGGGATATTGGAAAATACGAGGGGTGAGCAAAGGATTCTTATGCTTTGAACATAGCCCACGCCACGCAGTTGTACATTTTCGAAAGTAAACCGAAAGAGTCGTAGACTTACTCCTTTGCGTGTCTTGTATACGTAGCTAGGACCCGAAGGTGTACATAACCCCAGCTGTTTAATCAAATATACACACCCCATGGCTTCTAAAAACGAGTGATATAATCACATTTGCCATCATTATATATTCTTTATTGTCATTTTTGCGTGTTATACCTATCTGACGAAGGTTGTAAGGCAATTGAGCCCGCCTACGTCTGTGTACTTGAGAAGTTGTGAATTAAACCAAGGATGAAATACTTCATGACGATGGCGGGCTCACTACGCCACACCTAGTGCTTGTATAGATGGATAGATATTTATTCTTATAGTGCAACATGTCAAAAAAACGGACACTAGGACATATCGTCCAATGAAGCCCTGATAGAAAGACAATAATATACATAGGCAAAACCTGATAAATCAGGAACACAATCTGTCAGTCCACATAGTGTAGATCTTCTTCGTAATTGCTGGACTTCGACATGCAGCCGTCAGAATCAATACAACTCTAGCTTCATCATTCAAGGTTGGGAAATCAATATAATGCTCCATCATCTTCTTCATGTATATCTCCGGCTTATAGTATGTAGCCTCTGGATGTTTTGTGTGTGTCACTTATACTACATAGTGATTGTTTGCAATCTTACTCTTCGAAACAGCTTGCTCAGTCCATCAGGTTGGAGCTGAAGTACCTTGGGATTGACTTTGAAGATGTTCACTATGTACAGGGACCAGGTGTGTGTACATGTGAGGGCTATGTTGTGTACGTTATGGTATGTACATGTGCATGTACATATACGTACATACACATTTGTGTAAGTGTTTGTGCATTTGCATGCATGCATGCATGCATGTGTGTGTGTGTGTGTGTGTGTGTGTGTGTGTGCATGTGTATTGTGTATTGTGTATTCTGTGACACATGTGTTTTTGTATGTGTATGTGCATGTGCATACATCTGTATGTTAGAGTATACAATATGTACTCAGCTCATATATCCATATGGGCATATGTATTGTACTGTAGTGTTTGTATTGCAACCCTCCATTATTTAGTATTATTTTTAGTCCAATTTTCGCTCGCATACAGCTCCAGACTTTGACAGTAGCAGTTGGCTGAATGTCAAGGAAACACTTGGTTTTGCCTTCCCAGATGTGAGTATACAAGTTGCTCCCCCTTTGTGTACCAGTAGTCTCCTCCTTTTGCACCAGTAGTCTACTCTGTACCTGTAGCTCCCTTTATGTTCCAGAACCCCACTTCTGACTTCGTACCAGTAGCCTCCCTCTTTGTACCTGTGCTGTACCAGAACCCCACCTCTTTGTACCAGTAGTGTCCCTTTCTGTCTCTGTAGCTCCCCTATCTGATTGATGGTAATGTGAAGATAACACAAAGTGTTGGGGTGAGTTAGGTGCTAACAAGTACATAATAATATTCCAAGTATTGTTTGTAATATTAAATGGTAATACTTTAGCTTGTAGTATAGGATTTACATACATTATAATGTTTATATGTACGTACACTGTCTTTAATCTTATGTTCAGATAATGAAATATCTGGCCAGAAAATCAGGAAAGCTGTGTGAGTGTGTGTGTGTGCATGTGTGTGTGTGTGTGTGTGTGTGTGTGTGTGTGTGTGTGTGTGTGTGTGTGTGTGTGTGTGTGTGTGTGTGTGTGTGTGTGTGTGTGTGTGTCATATGAACCATCCATTCACAGCCATGATATTGTACATACATGTACATATTGATATGCAAAGGTTAAAGTAAATTCTAATTGTATACACAAAACCTACTGCAAAAATTGTATACATACATATTATGCATACATATGTACTGTATATGTATGTATGTATGTATGTATGTATGTACGTATGTGTGTATGTATGTGGTTGCTATGTATCTTATGTGTGTGCACACATACTGTCTAGTGCCCCAGACCGAGGCAGAAAAGTTGGACACTGATGTGGCTGAGGGAGCTGTGAGTGGTTCGATGTCAATGTCTGATTATTGGTGATTATTGATGTTGTGTGGAGTGAATTTGATTACTTTTGTTTGTTCTGGAACCAGGTTGTTGACCTGAGAAAAGGATTCACTGCATTGTGCTACAACCCCAAGTTTGTAAGTGTGTGTGTGTGTGTGTGTGTGTGTGTGTGTGTGTGTGTGTGTGTGTGTGTGTGTGCGCGTGTGTATAGGTTTTGGTCTCACTTGGCTGGATCCTATTATCTTTACTGTACTTATTGTACAAACCTCAACTATCAAAGGGCAGATATGGAGTTATTTGGGTGAAGTGTAACAGAATGACATGAGGCTGGTGGGGGTGGGGGAATAACCCAATCTCACACTGCTGTGTGTACTTGGGTTATGTGATGTACACTTTCTGTATGCAGCAAGACATGAAGGACAACTATTTGAAGAACGTCAACACACCTCTTGCGAGATTCTCCAACTTTCTTAAAGGCAAGACATGGTTGGCTGGGAACACTGTGAGTGGACTTTGAGTGTGGTTCTCAAGAGGGACTCCTATACACGTGGCTCCATTCATCCAACCCTGTTTACTGCAGCTAACACATGTCGATTTCATGTTTTATGAGATTTTGGACGAGCTGAAAATTTTTGAACCGACCTTATTCGATGCATTCTCGGACTTGAAGGTTCATAATGGACACTATCTGTGTGTAACATATGGTAAACATGCACATGCATTCATACACACAAATGCACACGTGTGTACATACACACACGCACACAAACACACATGCACACACGCACACACACACACACACACACACACACACACACACACACATGCACACATGCACACATGCACACACGCACACACACACACACACAATTGATAATTCCACATTTTTCCTCCCCTACAGGACTACATGGACCAGTTTGAGGTATACCTCGCACATATTGGCATGTTTTATACATATAGTGTACATGGCCCTTGTTTTTATGTATCCGAATGCACACAGTATACCACATAATCTGCTCTTTGGAGTTTGAACGATGTCCATTGTACAGTACGCACAGGCACACTTGTGCAGTCTCAATGCTCTCCTCACCACCACACACACTGCACTCAATGTACAGACCCTCCCTGGGATCAAGGAGTACCTGTCCTCGGACCAGTGTATCAAGAGGCCAGTCAACAACACCATTGCTCAGTGGAAGTGACCTCCAGAGAGTATAGTATAGGAGAAATAACAACACAAGCACTCTATTAGTTTCAATTTGGTTTGTAGACAAAGTTTATTCCAATTGGTGACATATAAGTATTGAGTGTGTAAAAATATTGTGTTGAAAACTTCAAATGGTATACAGAAATCTACATTCCAAAAGGTAGCTACATAAAAAGCAGAAGAATATAGAGAAGTGTATTATGATAGATTATATTTTATCTGTGCAGGACATTGTTAACTGTGATTAACAGCGAAAATTCGAACTTCAACACAGCTTACTATAATTGAGAACAATCGCTCTGAGCGCTTAATTATGGCGTGTTCTCGCGAGCCGTCGTCTGAGCAGTGGGTGACCTGTTGAACACGTGATATATAAGTGTAGAGGGGCTAGAACTGTACAGTATGTCCGTGACTCTGGCATATTGGAAAATACGAGGAGTGAGCAAAGGATTCTTATGCTTTGAACATAGCCCGTGCCGCGCAGTTGTAAATGTTCGAAAGTAAACCGGAGGAGTTGTAGAATTCTGGAATTGCCCTTTTGTGTGTCTCGTATAAAGCCACGAAACCACGGAGCAGTACGTATACAGCTGCTCACCCAAAGATACACACCCATGGCTTCTATATAATACAAGTGATTTAAATCACATTTCCCATAATGTTTATTCTTTATTTTCATTATCGTGATGTGCCTGTCCGACGAAGGTTGTAAGGCAAGAAGTTGTGGAATAACTAAGAATGAAATAGGGCATAGCCACGTCAGGCTCACTACCCCACACCTAGTGCTCCGGCTTATAGATTGTAGCCTCTGGACGTTTGTGTGTCTCCGGCAATATGTTTGCAATCTTTTTTTTTGGAAACAGCTTGGTCAGTCCATCAGGTTGGAGCTGAAGTACCTTGGGATTGACTTTGAAGATTTTCATTATGTAGAGGGACCAGGTGTGTGTACATGTGAGGGGTATGTTGTGTACGTTATGGTATGTACACTCTCGATCCATCTGTTATTTATTTAGTATTATTTTTAGTCCAATTTTCGCTCACATACAGCTCCAGACTTTGACAGGAGCTGTTGGCTGAATGTCAAGGAAACACTTGGTTTTGCCTTCCCAGATGTGAGTATACAAGTTGCTCCCCCTTTGTGCCAGTAGCCTCCCTCTCTGTACCAGTAGCTCCCTTTATGTTCCAGAACCCCACTTCTGACTTTCGTACCAGAAGCCTCCCTCTCTGTATATGTGCTGTACCAGAACCCCACCTCTTTGTACCAGTAGTGTCCCTCTCTGTTACTATAGCTCCCCTATCTGATTGATGGTAATGTGAAGGTAACACAAAGTGTTGGGGTGAGTTAGGTGTTAACCAGTACATAATGATATTCTAAAGTATTGTTTGTATGTTAACATGGTAATGCTAGTGATTTAGTATTTTCATAATTATCATAACGTTTATATGTATGTATACTGTCTATCTTCTCGTGTTCAGATAATGAAATATTTGGCCAGAAAATCAGGAAAGCTATGTAAGTCTCTCTCCTGTAGGAAATTGTATACATATGTACTGTATGTAGTTGCTATGTATCTTATGTATGTACACACATACTGTCTAGTGCCCCAGACCGAGGCAGAAAAGTTGGACACTGATGTGGCTGAGGGAGCTGTGAGTGGTTCGATGTCAATGTCTAATCGTTGATCATAGTTGATGACCATTAATGGCCATTGATAATTGTCGATGATTATTGATGATGTCGTGTGGAGTGAATTTTGTTACTTTCGTTTGCTCCCGAACCAGGTTGGTGACCTGAGAAGAGGATTCACTACGTTGTGCTACCACCCGAAGTTTGTAAGTGTGTGTGTGTGTGTGTGTGTGTGTGTGTGTGTGTGTGTGTGTGTGTGTGTGTGTGTGTGTGTGTGCGTGTGTGTATAGGTTTTGGTCTCACTTGGCTGGATCCTATTATCTTTACTGTACTTATTGTACAAACCTCAACTATCAAAGGGCAGATATGGAGTTATTTGGGTGAAGTGTAACAGAATGACATGAGGCTGGTGGGGATGGGGAAATAACCCAATCTCACACTGCTGTGTGTACTTGGGTTATGTGATGTACACTTTCTGTTTACAGCAAGACATGAAGGACAACTATTTGAAGAAAGTCAACACACCTCTTGCGAGATTCTCCAACTTTCTTAAAGGCAAGACATGGTTGGCTGGGAACACTGTGAGTGGACTTTGAGTGTGGTTCTCAAGAGGGACTCCTATACACGTGGCTCCATTCATCCAACCCTGTTTACTGCAGCTAACACATGTCGATTTCATGTTTTATGAGATTTTGGACGAGCTGAAAACTTTTGAACCAACCTTATTCAATGCATTCTCGGACTTGAAGGTTCATAATGGACATTATTTGTGTGTAACATACTGCGAACATGCATATGCATTCATACACATGCAAATGTGCATACACACACACACACACACACACACATACACACACACACGCACACACGCACGCACGCACACACGCACACACACACACACACACCAAACACACACACACAAGTGATAATTCCACATTTTCCCTTCCTTACAGGACTACATGGACCGGTTTGAGGTATATCTTGCACATATTTGCGTGTTTTATATGTATATTGTACGTGGTCCTTGATCCTATAGCTATGTATTTGAATACACACAGTATACCACATAGCCTTGTCTTTGGAGTTTGAATGATGTCCATTGTGCAGTACGCACAGGCACACTTGTTGCAGTCTCATGCTAGCACTCTCCTCACCACCACACACACTCCACTCAATGTACAGACCCTCCCTGGGATCAAGGAGTACCTGTCCTCAGACCAGTGTATCAAGAGGCCAGTCAACAACAACGTTGCTCAGTGGAAGTGACCTTTGGACAGTGTAGTATAGGAGTAGCAACATAAACACTATTAGTTCCAAATTGGTTTTGTAGACAACGTTTATTCTATTTGCAAAATCCTGGTGACAAAATAAGTATTGAGTGTATAAAAATATCATGTTTAAAAACTTATTATCAAATGTTATACAGTAATGTACATTCCAAAAGGTAGCTACATATAATTATATAGTACAGAAGATTCTGAATTGGTGGTCACAGGATTTTGCAACATGTACTAGTGAGTTTTCTCCGGATTAGTGCGGCAAAGTGGCGGAATCGGATGGGTCATTTCCTTCGGAGGACGAGCCATTCCAGGACTGAAGAATCACAGTTTGGTCCCGAAAGTGGAACCGAGCTGGTATCAATCTGAGACAGGTTGACCACAACGTAGCGGTTCAGAATGGTTTGTCTGAAGCTGTTGTCACAAAGGGAAGCAAGGTCCCGAGCTAGTTCCCTGAATAATTCTGCATCCAGGCTGAACAGCTTGTGCACATAAGCCAGATCAAATATGGTATCATTAACAATGTCAAAATCGCGAGACCATTTCTGGACAATTTCACGTGCTTGTATCTTCATTGTTTCCAATATTGGCAGAATGGCATCAGAGAACAGTCGTGTTTCAAAGATGCTACAATGACCTTCATGCTTTGTCGTGTTGCAATACTCGATCCAAAACTTGTCAATGCTCTGCCAAAAGGAAAGATAAAATGTCACTGGTTCCCCATGAGCAAGAACGAGGAGATTCAGATATTCTTGTATCTTTCCCGCATCGCATGCAATCACTGCCAGCTCGGAACCACCTCGCCACAGATTGTAAGCAAATGTCTGTGAAGAAACTTGGCATTTCAGTAATCTTGTCAACAGCAGTACCCATCTATCCATCAGCAATTTTCGAAGATGCGAATTATCCGACAACTGTCTGATTTGCTTGTATTTCTTTGCCGTGACTGTGAAAAGGAAGACCAGCAATTTACACTGCTTGTTGGATGGTAATTCACTGTTGGCCCTCGATACGGCGGGAAACTCGACACACTGAAGTAAATCGACAAGGGAAACTAAGGACTCTGTATCACCTTCGACTGCTACAAAGCTGACAGTTTTCTTTATGATTTCGAGGGAGCACTGTATTGGCTTGAACTTCAAAATAGTGTCAATTGCATGGATGGCAATCTGAGCGGCCATTTTGCTGGAAGAAAGAACAAAATTGGGACTCTTCCCACTGAACAGCAACTCGAGTACAGCTTGAGGAGACATGCAATACATCCAGTTTGCTTTAAGAAACTCCAGCGCTATGCTTTGCTGTTCTTGTGGAATCCCAGAGAACAATGTCCCCAAAAAATCACTGTCTTGGACATGGGGCATCATTGATGACTGCCCCCAGCTAATATTCTCGCAGTGGCACACACACAAGTGCATTAAATATAGTTGGAATTGAAGCAGAATTGGCATGTCACTCAGGTACGTCTGAAGCTTGTTCATGAAGTGTCTGTGGTGGTAGGCAACAGAGAGTACTGACTTACAGACTTGTAAGATTTCAGCATCACTCTCACTCAGGATGGCATCTGGAGTTAAATCCGCCATCTTAAACAGCCACTGCTTTGCCTCTTCATTCTGCAGGTTTGGTAGCACACTGTGAGAAAAGACAGTTCTGTCTTCACAGGCCACATACCCATCAAGCATGATGGCATCCAACATGGACCTAGCGTGTGTTGATAGGTTGACTTTCCGACTGAGAGCAAATGACAAGAGATAGTCACACGGACGAGGGAACGCATTGTTCAAAGTGGCAAAAAGTGCCTGGCATGAATCCAAAGGAAGACCCTTGAACAGCATCAGCAGAATACCGGCTAGCGAATCACCCACTACTTGCAGGAGTTTTGATCTTTGAGATTTGGGTGCAGCAGCAGTTTCTTGAGGCAGCAGTAGTGAGGGGTTACCTGTAGACATATGCAAACAGCAAAGACACACGGCCATCACACACTGCTCTGTACTTAGTCTATGTACGTACAATTCTGGTTTCACCCATATGTCTTTTGTACCTCAATTTCATAAAAGCTCCACAAGTAAAAATACAGTCAGATGTTTGCAATAGAAAATATACATAATCACCATATGAACATGCAGGAGGGCGAAACTAGGTATATACGTATGTGCGTATTTATATGATAGCGATCGTAGCAGCTGTACATACCCTAAACTACACACTGGTCAGATTGTTATTATGGACAGTATGTACATATATGTAGAACTCACTTATCAAATGTTGCACAACTGTGTCTGCCATTTGTATTAGCTCGAGGTCTCCTGTTAAAATGGCCAGCTTCAGTACACCCCAAGGCCAGTAGAGGACTTCCTGTTGGTACTCCCTAGAAAGAACATCCTTCAAGACTTTCAGGAACATGCCACGAACCTCCTCCTTCAGCCCTTCCGAGCAGTCCTTCGTAAAGGGGTTAGCAGTGTCCAGGATCTTATCATGCAAGCTCTTGCAGGATTCGAGATTCTACACAGTGTCAAACGGAAATACCACTGGGTAAACAAGAGTTCCCCATACACCCTGTTTTGATGACAATGACCTAAATCTATCCTTCAAATTTCCACTACAAGATGGAGTAAACGTCAGATCTAGGGATATGGTACTCTATGTGTAGTGTAGTGGAAGTAAGAAGGATTAATTGGTACTCATGATTAATCTTTTAATGAAGCTATACCAGTGTGCGGTAAATTATGTACGGCACCGTACACTGGCCACCAAGTGGACCGACAACTTTCAATGAGTGTGCAATTTCACACCTTGCTCAGTGCCCCAAATTACATTGAACACACCCTGCAGTGTGTGCACACCCCGACACAAGTACTAACCTTACTAACATACAAACGAGTCAGTTCCATCGTACTGTGCAAGGTCAACCCAAGAACAAACCCAAAGACAGAGGATTGTTTTTCCATCAAGTTAGCTGTCGATAGGGAGGAGAGCAGAAGAAGGCAATGTCCGACTAATTCCTGCAATGGGATGACCCTCAGGGAATGGTGCAGGCTACAGGACTGGTGTGTAGCGTGCTCGTCTGGTAAAGACGTCGGGAAAACAGCATCACACAAGCTAAGGAGTGCTTCTTGTACATCGTCGGAGTCCAGTTTCCCATGTAACTTCCAGTACAGTATGACGGACACCATGCTATGGAGCTTTGTGGCGACCGAAAGGAGTTCATCTTCAAAATGGTTGCAACCCTGGAAAGCCTTCAGGGAAGATCGGAAGTAGTCTAGAGTTGGGTTTGGATCCTCCTTGGCCACTTCTAGAGCTGCAACGAGTCCACCACACGAATCGTTTGTTGTCACAATGTCCTTAATCATGGTCCTGACAGTGTTCTTGCAACTTTTGGAGAAGAACGGATCCACGAAGAACACTTCAAGTGTGTGCAGTAGCCACCTGCAACAATGTCCTGTAGCACTGAGAAACAAAAGAACTTCCATTGTCACAGAACCAATTCTAAACATATAGCACAATGCAGTACATACATACATAGAATATAAGCACTGTACTGGTACATTATGGAGGTGGCGATTCTGTGAATGAACATATAGTGCTTGCCAATATACTGATAATTATAGTTATTCACGATATCTGGAGGACATTAATATATCGTTTATCTTGGATTCGCATCAAACCGTCGTACGTATGTCATACACCATACAAAATGTAGTATTGCAGTATCGTACATTGTGTTACAGCTGTACCCTGTGCTACAGCTGTACCCTGTGCTACAGCTGTATCCTGTGCTACAGCTGTACCCTGTGTTACAGCTGTACCCTGTGCTACAGCTGTACCCTGTGCTACAGCTGTATCCTGTGCTACAGCTGTACCCTGTGTTACAGCTGTACCCTGTGCTACAGCTGTATCCTGTGCTACAGCTGTACCCTGTGTTACAGCTGTACCCTGTGTTACAGCTGTACCCTGTGCTACAGCTGTATCCTGTGCTACAGCTGTACCCTGTGCTACAGCTGTACCCTGTGCTACAGCTGTACCCTGTGCTACAGCTGTACCCTGTGCTACAGCTGTACCCTGTGTTACAGCTGTACCCTGTGTTACAGCTTTACCCTGTGTTACAGCAGTACCCTGTCTACAGCAGTGATAAACTTAACTACCACTTAACTTGCTGTTGCATACCTAAACATTAGCCATGTGAAATTATTACTGAAGTCTACAGAGAAGTGTTGAAATTTGCGAGGAAGTAATCGTGACATTTAGTTATATTAGCATATTGATAGGAACTATTTAGTTGACACCCCCCCCACAATGGGGATATTGCCAAACACTAAAGTACACAACACAATTATAGTACTATCTATCACATTGCTCTGTTACAAAATTGCCACGCCAACAACCACTTTAGCCGAGAACAAAAACTCTTTGTAGCCATGGCAAAATCCCAGGAGTGTATCCCAAGGGGACTTGCTCACTAACTTGTTGACACTTGCAGGTGAAGTTTTTCTCCATCTCGAATGACCGTGAATATGGACCGAATGGATCGCGAATTTTGAGTGAGCCCACTCGAAGACAGCCATAATGTTAAGATCATGAGTGAGGAGAAGTCTCTCTGTAATGCTGAAAGTCACCGATCCTGCAGGTGACCACATGTTAGCCTTGACATCCTGACGCCGCAAACTACTGAAAACTGCATCTAGGTCTTGTCTCAGAGCTTCACCTTCAATGTCCCAAATTGCCATTTCGTCAACACAGGCACCACTGGTTAGATCTACAAAACATGATATGCAACTAATAGAAGCATGTAGTGTACTGCACTATGAATAAACACTGGTGTACGCACTCTCTCACACACAGCACACACACACATGGTACATGCACACACATATGTATAACACACACACACACACGCACAACGCATGCACACACACGCACGCACACACAAATAATAATAATTGAATGCATCTTTAAATATTTCTAAACATGTACATATATACATAATACTATGTATATACGTATGAACATGGTCAGAAATTTTTATTTTCATACTATAAAGCATTACGTTCCTTCAATGCAGATCTTTGACTATCACACTGACCTGGGGCTCCCAGCTGTTTGCTCATTTCTGACTCTGGGTCCTTGATTTGACTGACAATTTCCTGCAATTTTGCCACTTTATCGTGAGCAATGATTTCAGCAAAGTGCTGTACAACCTTTTGGAGCTGGTCCCTGTTGAACTGGCTGAGGGTCTCACCCAATGGAGGATGAACCTCAAAAGGAACACTTCCTCTGATTCTTGCAATGCAGACAGCAACCACATGCTCACACCATTTCCGGTCACCGCAAGTACATTTCACGGAGGTGATACAGCCACGGTCAAACTGAACAGCTACCGAATGGACTTCTGAAGACAATTCAGTTCTTCTTGATGACTTTTTGGGTGCCTTGCTTCTTGCAGTTGCAGATAGATACATGCCTGTAGGGACAGGAATTGAGTGACATATATACTATAAGAGTTGTAGTGATTGAAAACACTGCTGTTGTTGGGAAAATCTGTTAGGATTTGGGAACGTTGCTGCACTGCTGAAGACGACCCACATGCAGAGTTGAAACAACCAGATGATCGAAGATCTCTCTTCATCAGACTATGTTTCTATATGGTCCCAAATCCAAACAGATTTCCCCCAACACCAGTTTGAGACTTCATAGTCTGAAATCCCTATTCAAAAGCACTGCTGTTTCAGACATCCGCAACTGATCAAATACCTGCATTGTAGCACACGCACACACACATACACACACACACACACACACACACACACACACACACACACACACACACACACACACACACCATAATAAACCCAGACATACAGGACACAGGTTCTACTACACACATGCAATGAAACTCACCTATTTGAACCATGCTCTCCACCTCCATACTGCTTGTATCCAGCCGATCCCGACTGGGATGTTCTAAACCACTCTGAGCAAACTTTACATAGTCTAACAGAGGTGTCTCTTCCAGTGGGAAGGACCAGTA
>OZ026555.1:4157294-4172294 GCA_964020155.1 Chondrilla cf. caribensis | reverse complement strand
CAACTCTTAACACGGATCTCCGATAGAATATTTGGGGTGACGAAAATCCGTGAGCGGACTGAAGGTATCAAGCCGATTTGCCTAACCAGTGAGAAACATGGTGATACGATGGTGTTCGATTTTGCTGGTCAGCCAGAATATGAAGGCCCGCATGAGGTGTTTTTAGAGTCCATACTAAAGATCAGATCGTCAGTGACCATTATTTTTGTTGTCAATGTCACAGAAGAGGAGTCTGCCATCTCTCAGCATCTATATCGCTGGCTTACGCTCATATCCAAAATGTGCACTCGATCTAACCCTGTCCGTGTGTTGGTTATTGGTAGTTTCATAGACAAAGCGAAATTCAAGAGCCAAGCCCGAGATAAGATTTTACGTTGTCTCCACACAACTCAGGACGTACGTCACGTACTTTTCAACGGAACCTTCTTCCTCAATTGTCGCCAACCACATTCAATTATGATGGACCTAGTGTGGCAGTGTGTTAATAAGGTACCCACACCACAATTCAAATCCACTGATATAGGTTACTGTATCAGCTGGGTGGTCTGGTTGATGAACAAGTCATTGAATCAGAAGGCCATCCAATTTGATGATTTCAGCAGATGGGTGAAAGAAAATAAATTACGTCTTCCCTCAGATCTGCCACCAACTGAAAAATTGTGCCATGACCTCTCCGTGATAGGTCATTTCCTGTATCTACCGCATAAAGGAGATCAATCCAAGAGTTGGCTCGTTCTGGATCTTCCTGCCATGCTTCACACTGTGTATGGTGCTCTTTTTTCACCTACCACGCGGATTGTGGACCAATTTGGCCTCCTAGGATGTCAAGATATGCCACAACTCTTTCCTGCCATGGATGAAGATATGATTTGTAAATTTCTCACCAGTTTGGAGATGTGCGTGGAGGTGAATACAACACTATTGAGAGATGAAATAGTGAAACAGCTAAGGGGTGCCAGTGACAATAAGTTCCTGTTTTTCCCTACCCTTACGTCTGCCAAGCCCCCTGAAATGTTTCAAGATGTCCCATGTGGTGGAAACCATTCAACTGTGTGCTGGCAGATACAGGCCAATGATATGCACTTTATCTCGCCTTATCTTTCCCAATCTATTGTACTTCGCTTGGGAGTCAGTCAAGTTTTTGGTGAACAGCCTAATTCAAGCATCAGGCAGCACAGCTGTTCGTTTTGGCGTGGTGGAATCTCCTGGCAGTCTCGCGATGGAGTCCATATTGCCATTCAAATCCACGACAATGTCATAGTGCAAGTAATGGGTGCCCACGAACATGATTCAAGTTTACTCTTTTCGAACGTGACAGAAATTACACACACCATTATCTCTACGATTCACCAGCTGTCTCCCAATCTATCAGCTGTTCCATACATTGTACACGAGGCCCATTTCAGCAAGCTTTTGCACGATCCGAAAGCATCCTCTCCCCACCAAATGTTTCCAGTGGATGATATTCTCTCGGCATTGGAAGGAATGAAGGAAACCTGCTCGTCTCTTCCTGACCAGACTGGACAGTCCCAGTCTTTACCCATATCCACCCTGCTGCTTGGAGCCAGGCCTTCCCAAGATGTTGTATCAAAGCTTGCTCTTTCCGACCATTTAAATGGTGAGTGCTATCACCTTAGTCTTTTGTCCCCTACCCATGTATACTATATTTAAAACATACACTGTTTATCCACACACTAACATCTACTATCTATGTGCATTGCTGTAATTTTTGATGTATCTTTACTCACAGATCGTTATGCTTCATTGGATTCATCGGATAAGGAGAGGTTGGGGACATTGTCCATAGAGACAGAGCCCCTCCTGACCACACCCACTCTCAATGAGTTGGATGCTCACATCATCCCACACATTGCTCTGGACTGGAAACTTATTGGTACGAATTTGGAAATTGAGAATTCCACCTTGAGAACCATCAAAGCAGAAACTCCGCATGGTATTGATTACAGAGGTTGCTGTCGTCAGATGTTCACCAGATGGTTATCTTGCGAAGAAGGCACAGGAAGTTGTCCAAGAGTGTGGAAATCAGTCTTGTTAGCTCTTAAGAATGTTGGATACACCAGTGTTGTGGGACATGTGGAGAGAATGCTGAACATTGTGTAATTGTAACTATTCCAAAACTAGTTTTGCATGATATTATTGTCCAGTTCTTATAATTGCGAATGTTTACATTTTATATTTCATTTGTATACACGTAACCTGTAATCATTCATGTTCAGTTTGCTCGCGCGCGTTAAAGATCATGTGACATTGTATTGCGCAACTTCAGCACACGTGTTCGTAGTCTGGGGACCTATGTACGTGTATCCATAGATACTCTATACTACGCACAGTATAGAATATCTATGGTTAATTAGAGACGCTTACCGAACAAACCAGATCAAGACTCAAAACTGCCTATTAATCATCGCTCCGTAGTCAGATCCGGACGATCAGCTCAAATACCAACCTCGCCACGGAATCGATCGATCCCATGACTGGCGGTCGGCTGGGACATCGAATCGGCACGCCCCCCCTACACGTGGTTTGGGGAAGCCATGCTTCTTCAACACCCAGCCTTATCACACCAATAAATGGTGGAGAAAAACGAGCTACACGACCGATCCAACTATCTTGACGACCTGCAGAACTAACAAAAAGAGAGACCCCAACAAACCTACCCCTACACCCCTAGGCCCGCCTAATTACCCGCGAAAAAACAACGACTACGCGAGTCTCCCCCGAACAACACTCCATACTACCTTGAACTCCATACTAACTTGAAGGGCTGGGAGAAGGGAGGGAATAAAAACAAAATTGTTCGCTTCTCTTCGGGAATTCTGTTTACAGAATGACTATTTCTGTAACCACGCAACACCTAAAATATCCAGATTGGTCGGCGCATCGAACTACAACGTACATTGGATCTTCGATCGGCGAATCCTTCATTCAAACGACCCATTCACCTAACGAGCTGCGCTCTACCGTCCATTACTTAGTTACGCAATACCCTTATTACGTAAGCCTCCCTAATTAACTCCGATTACCTACGTAATCTCCATTTAATTAGAGACGCTTACCGAACAAACCAGATCAAGACTCAAAACTGCCTATTAATCATCGCTCCGTAGTCAGATCCGGACGATCAGCTCAAATACCAACCTCGCCACGGAATCGATCGATCCCATGACTGGCGGTCGGCTGGGACATCGAATCGGCACGCCCCCCCTACACGTGGTTTGGGGAAGCCATGCTTCTTCCACAAATGACAGCCGCAGCTGGAATTCCTCCAAACCACGTCGAGACGCCGACAAACGTCGACCGCAACCCCGAAAATAATTACCCTCAAGTGAGTAGCCCACATACGGTTGCAAACTCTTACCCCTATATCCTACCCGATTGCCAAACCATTTGTCCCACTGTAACACCAACTTCGCTCCTCCTTCCCACTACCGAAGAAATTACCCCCTAAATAAACATCTGATCGACCTGCCAACATAACCTAAGCAATATTAAGAGTAACATAACTAACCATGCGTATCAAATAATATCAAAAGAGAAAAGTAACGACCCAATATCAGTACCACGTTCGCGCAAATACCAGAAATATGAATAAATTGAATACACCCATCACACGACAAATCACATAACTAACACCAAATGAAACATCCACACAATTCATGTACAGAATCTCACAGCATAATAAAGAACAATAACTAGCAGCTCCGAATAACCAACAACATAAATGTCTTAAATAATATTAAAATCCAATATACCTACATACATATAATGATAGGCAAAAACCATAAACAGCTGAAAATGACATAAATACACTAACTACAGCCACTTCAATACATTACTGAACTAATTGACGCGTAAATGAAGCTAATTGACTGCGAGGAGTCTTTACATAGCGAAGAAAAGCTGAACTTTCCCAACGACCCAATAACTTGATGTTACTGTCCGAAATTCCCAGCATTGCTGCAGACGTAGCTGCCCCGATCCGAAAGCTATGCCCCGAATACCCTTTATCTGCCACGCCTTGAGAAGCCAAAGCCGACCGGACCAACAAAATGAATTTAGACTTCCGCAAAGGAGTGCCATCCTCCAACCTGAACAGTGGCCCCGGAGCCGTGCCTCTAATATGTAAATATGCCAGCAAAGCCTCCACCGGACATAAATCCTTCAAAGTTCGAGCCAAATACACTGACACACCAGATCGGAAAGGGTCCGTCTTTGACCTCTTTAAGCGAATTATCACAGCCTGAGGCTTCTTAGGATCATCTACAGAGACTGATGAAAAACTTAAATGTAATTCCTCTTGAAACTGCTCACCATCCGGCAGAACCAGCTCACCACTCCGAAAGAAACCGAAAAACCCAACATTACAAGCTGCCCAAAGCATTACATTGTCAAAAGAATGAACATCTTTCTGCAGAGCCTTCTTAATAGCTCGCAACAAATCTACAGTGATAGGCAATCTTGAATTCTGAGGCGCTCCATTGCATCTTTTAACACCCTGTAAGACTAAATACACTCGGGAAGAATAACCACAAAAACTCAAACCGTTGACTACATGATGATGACGAATTGCCGATAAATACACTTTAATAGTTTTATGGGATATTTTTTGCATCCCCAAGCTAGCAATAAAACGGAGTAAAACCGCCTCCGAAGCAGGATAAGGAGTTAAGCCACATTCCCGACAGAAATCCTCATAGCGGCGTCTACCTGTCCCATAAGACTTTGCTGTTGAGGTAGCAATTCCCGCTGCCATAAAGCGCTGAAGACCTCCCTCCACCTCACGCAAAGCCAATCGGGACGCTGAATCACTACCAAATTCCATAAAACTTCTGGGATTGGGGTTGAAACTCGGGCCGCTGTCGGCACCTGCAAAAAGAAACGATCCATCTCATTTCTTGACACAGCATCTGCAGGCCCATTCAATTTTCCAGCCACATGCTTTACTTTCAAAGAAAAACCAAAAAATGATACAATGAAAAACAGTGAACGGAGCATATGCATAACCACACCCGACTTTTCCTTGGCTGTACCACTATTCACTGCACACACCACTGACAAATTGTCACATTCGCACAACACTGACTGTCCCTGCCAAGAAGCTCCCCACACCGCACAAGCACAAACAATTGGGCACAACTCTTTTACCATGATGGACACATCGTCCCAACCAACTGGCCAAGCACCCTGCAGCCACTTCTCACCCCACACGGCACCACAGCCCCAACTTCCAGATGCATCTGATGCGAAAACCACCGAAGACTTTCGACCCCCCACTAAATCCTCAAACGATCTACCATTACATCTTGACAAAAAACAAGACCACCAAGCCAAATCAGACCGGAAACCTTGATTCAGCCGAAGAAAATAATAACCTTTACTCACAGCTCCTAATAAATTATACATGCGCCGAAGGAAGATCCTTCCATTAGGAATCACCACACAGGCATGATTCAACTTGCCCAACAACTGCTCAAGATCGTTCTTCAGGCATGACTTACGACCCGTCCACTCCTCCAACAACTTCGACAGAGAAGATAATTTACTCTCCGGCAACCGAATCTCCATTCGTACAGTGTCCAAAATAAACCCTAAAAACTGAATAGATTTTACGGGCCCTTCCAATTTCTCTTCAGCCAAGGGAACCCCCAGATCCTCGCACACTCTCATCACTGTTGATAAAGCACTTCGACATTCGCCACAATCAGGATGGCCCATAACCAAAAAATCGTCCAAATAGTGGAGCACATGCGACACTCCCTCCTTCCTCAAAATCCACTCTATCCCATCAGCATACGCATTGAAAATCACCGGAGCTGAAGACAAACCAAACGGTAATTGATTATCTACATAAACTTTGTCTTCCCAAGACATACCCAAAAGCATACGATCCTCTGGATGAACCGGAATAATCCTATAAGCACTAGCCACGTCCACTTTAGCCAACAAAGCTCCTTTACCCAAACGCAACAAAACCTGAGCCGCATCAACTACTGACGAGTATACCATCCCCGTCAAACTCTTATCAATACCTTCATTGACGCTACAACCCTCCGGGAATGAAAGATCGACAATTAATCGCCACTTGCCATTGGATTTTGGAATCACCCCAAATCGATTAGAGATCAATTGAGGCAGCATCTCTCTCGGCCATGGCCCCGATATATTGCCCATTCTTAACTCCTTTCCAATATAATCTCGAATCACCTCCGGTTTCTCAGACGCCGAAGGCAAATTCTTCCTGGCAGACCGAACCTTCCTCCCATCGAACCCAACCTTCACCCCACTAGTGATCCCACGCAGCAAACAATCTACCCACACCCTGTTCTGATGGCCCCGAAGATGACAATTCCACGCAGACCATCTTAATGGAGTCTTTATCTCCTGAACACAAGCTGGTAATTGAGCTCCCTGAATATCTGCTGATCTACAAACCTGTTGTAAAGCCACAAAACGATCAGCCAAACCGTCCTTGGCAGCCCAACCGCGGGGAATAAACCCAGCTAAAAGAAAAAACGAAGGAACTAGATAAAGCAATTTCTTTCCAAGCCAACCCCAGCACCCAATCTATACCCCATTAAAACTATGACAGATTATAACATCACAAATTTGAAAGCAGACATTTTCGCAACAAAATGTGCAAAATCGGTTCACGAAAAAACGCATTATCAACAGCAAAAAACAATTGCCAATGAATGAATACCATAAATATCAATCACCAAATACAACAAGTATAACTAAGATAATAAAATGCGTAGAGCTATCAATATTCACAGATTATTCACACTGATATAAGACTAATAAAGTAAATACCACTGAAATCAGAGGAACCCCCTTAAAGACTACAAAAAATACACAAAGCTTCACGCTAATAAGACTACTACAACACCATCCTAATAATATTATAAATATGGAATACAATCAATACTAATAAACAAAGACTGCTTATAGTCTAAACACTCCTCCACTATCAGTAACTAGCGGCGTTGAGGAAAACCTCTTACCGGCAACTGCTGTGAGTGAGATTGAATGCCCGAATTACCCCAAGATGAACCCCCTGGGACCATATGATTTGCCCGCCAACTCGATCCTCCAGACCCAGCTTCCGAACAAGCCTGGACACGGTGACCGGGCCGACCACAAGCTGTGCACACATGTGGAAATGGGCAGTACGGCTTCAAGCATCTGTGCATATTCCATGCATCACACGATAAAAAAGGGCGCCTAGCACTTCCTGACGAAGACAAAAAACGCTGCTGCGGCAATGAACTCCTTTGAGGGCCCAAAGCCAATGCCCACAAATCGTGGTCAATTTGACCCCAATCTCCTTTCTGAGATGCAGCCATCTTTTGTCGAAATGCCCTATCATATGCCAACCACGCCTTGCCCGGATAATCTCGATAAAGACGAATAATTGAAGCTTGATAGCCGATCAGCTGAGCAGCCAAAGATTTATTGTCATTAACTAAGACAGCGGCTAAACTAGAAAAAGCCAACAACCAATCGGGCAACTTGTCCACAATGGGCGGCTTCCTTGTCGATTTCCCCCCTTGCTTTGTCAAAAATGCTTCCCCAATAAATTCAGGGAGCAATTCCCCAAACTCCACAAAATCGCCATTTTTGATGCGCTTCACCAATGAACCCGGAATAGCCGGAAGACCTGCCCCTGGAACAAATCCCAAGTCATCCGACTCCTTCTTGTTTACATCCACCTGCTCCCCCACAAGTTTATCCATCCCCACAACAATCTCTGCCCCCGACAGGGTACCATTCTCGGCAGAACCTGCCATGAAAATAAAATAGAATACAACAGATAATAGAGTGCCGACCACTCTAGAACTAATAGTAGCCCACTATATGGGGAAAAACTCAAAACTAAAAAACTCCCATAAACAAACAGACTATGAAAAACACCGCAACCGGGATACACAAATACCCCAGGCAAACAGTAAGAAGAAGCAGTTAACTAGGCCCCTAAGAACATAACAAACCACCACTCCAAAGTACCCCAAAAAACAAAAGACCGTACCTGAAAAATACCGGAGGCCACAACCGGGACACTCCAAAAATATCCCCAAAAACTCAGGAGGCCACAACCGGGACACTCCAAGAATATCCTGAAAAATACCGGAGGCCACAACCGGGACACTCCAAAAATATCCTGAAAAATACCGGAGGCCACAACCGGGTCACTCCAAAATATCTCGAAAAATACCGGAGGCCACTCAGGTCACTCCAAAAATATCCTGAAAAATACAGGAGGCCACAACTGGGTCACTCCAATAAATATTCTGAAAAATACAGGAGGCCACAACTGGGACACTCCAAAAATATCCCGAAAAATACCGGAGGCCACAACCGGGACACTCCAAAATATCTCGAAAATACCGGAGGCCACTCAGGTCACTCCAAAAATATCCCGAACAATACAGGAGGCCACAACCGGGTCACTCCAAAAATATCCCGAAAAATACAGGAGGCCACAACCGGGTCACTCCAAAAATATCCCGAAAAATACAGGAGGCCACAACCGGGTCACTCCAAAATATCTCGAAAAATACCGGAGGCCACAACCGGGTCACTCCTAAAATATCCTGAAAAATACAGGAGACCACAAATTGGTCCCTCCAAAATACCCCCAGAAAAACTCAGGAGGCCACCACCAAAACACTCCAAAATATCCCCAAAAACTCAGGAGGCCACAATCAGGACACTCCAAAAATATCCCCAAAAACTCAGGAGGCCACAAACGGGTCACTCCAATAAAACCAAAAAACACTAAAAATACCCCACCCCAAAATTCTCGAAATATATTTCGGGACATGAAAGGTACCCCGACTGAGACTCTCAAAAATACATCCCAGAAACAAAAGAGGTATCACCACCCAGACGCACAAAATAAATATAAAGCCTCCCCACAACTACTAAGTCAACTGACACACCCATAACTGAGAGTAACGCCTACCAAGACCAATAATTAACCACCAATTAAAAATATAGTCACCACATAACAAACCAACCTCTCAAACAACAAATAACAGTCGAACAGCATTACAGAACATACCTTCGTTCCCCGTCGAGAGGGGTTGAACTTGAGACGCCTGTACCCCGGACTGCGTGGCTAAAATCGAATCGAGCAGACGTTCCTGCTGCCGTTGAATCGAAGAAACCGCGGACGTGAGGTCTTTGACCGACTGACTCAACTCTAGAACACTCGGAACCGGCTCTTGAGACATAATAATACACCGTACGGTACCAGCGAGAATAAAACCTTGAATTGAAGAATGAGACGAAAGCCAACTTCGAAGAAATAAAACACTTTCACGGACAACAAAATTGTTCGCTTCTCTTCGGGAATTCTGTTTACAGAATCAAAGCAGAAACTCCGCATGGTATTGATTACAGAGGTTGCTGTCGTCAGATGTTCACCAGATGGTTATCTTGCGAAGAAGGCACAGGAAGTTGTCCAAGAGTGTGGAAATCAGTCTTGTTAGCTCTTAAGAATGTTGGATACACCAGTGTTGTGGGACATGTGGAGAGAATGCTGAACATTGTGTAATTGTAACTATTCCAAAACTAGTTTTGCATGATATTATTGTCCAGTTCTTATAATTGCGAATGTTTACATTTTATATTTCATTTGTATACACGTAACCTGTAATCATTCATGTTCAGTTTGCTCGCGCGCGTTAAAGATCATGTGACATTGTATTGCGCAACTTCAGCACACGTGTTCGTAGTCTGGGGACCTATGTACGTGTATCCATAGATACTCTATACTACGCACAGTATAGAATATCTATGGTGTATCATATGTACGAGACCTAAGGAGTGACGAACATGTCCAAGCGTCAAAGAAACCAGCTCCCCTATAATTTACCACAGTTGCAGAACTTAATAAAGAGAGATCCGGACTCTTACAAAGATGAGGTAAGCTGTGCCGCCGACTATAGGTAATTTAGCTATAGTCTCTTGTGATGTATCGTGTGCTTGTGTGTTTGTGTGTGTGTGTGTGTTTGTGTGTGTGTGTGTGTGTGTGTGTGTGTGTGTGTGTGTGTGTGTGTGTGTGTGTGTGTGTTTGTGTGTGTTTGTGTGTGTGTGTGTTTGTGTGTGTGTGTGTGTGTGTGTGTGTGTGTGTGTTTGTGTGTGTGTGTGTGTGTGTATGTGTGTGTGTGTGTGTGTGTGTGTGTGTGAGTGTTTGTATGTGTGTCTGTGTGTGTGTGTGTGTGTGTGTGTGTGTGTGTGTGTGTGTGTGTGTGTGTGAGTGTGTGAGTGTTTGTATGTGTGTCTGTGTGTGTGTGTGTGTGTGTGTGTGTGTGTGTGTGTGTGTGTGTGTGTGTGTGTGTGCTCACATGTATTCACACTAGCATTTGGACCTTTTATTTTGTGATGTTGTTGTTTGTTGCGACCAGGGCTAATATACCACACATCCACAAAGACACATCACACCATCCATTATGTAGCATATATTATCCAAACTGACCATAAGCGCCAACACTCTCAGTAATCCTACAGAGGTACAGATGTTTGTGGGTACAGTGAAGACATTGGAGGGCCTGTATTCCCTGGTTCCCATGGTTTCCATACCTACATTCACTCTCATATCAGATTGCTTGACACAAGTACAGTAGAGACTAGTCAAGGCAACTATAAGAGACTCACAAAATCAGTTCTTGTGATCATATTATGTTGATCTCAACAGGATCCGCTCATTATAGTGCATGCTACTACAGAAAACCGAAAAATGCTCCAGGATAGGCTTCATTAAGCAGCAATTTGTTTTGAGTGTGCTTGTCTTGAGGAATGTCTACTCTGTCTCCCTCTTCCCTTCTTCCCTCTATTTCAGTTTCTCCTCCAATACGATCACTTCCAAGCCAACCTCAAATTGTTCCACTTGGATCCAACTCAAGAATCCAAACCAATCCAAGCCTCTGTCATGTTTTTAAGTCAGGTCCGTTGTCATGGATATTGTTGTTATTTCAACATGGAATATTAATTGTTGTCGTTATTTCAGCTTATGGTATTAATTGTGGCTATTCCAGCTTGTTATAAGTGCAGTGTATTGTTGTTAATCCACCACTGCTTTATCTGCCAAACCTTTAATCCACCACAATTTCCCAGTACTAATGTAATGTACAAGTACCAATGAATATCTAGTTAATCCATCCAACTCGTTAATCCACCATATCTTTGAAAACAAATTGTGGGGGATTAACGAGTATTCACTGTTCCTATTGCTAATGTCTGTGTCATCTATGGTATGTAGTAGCTCAAGTTTATGGGTGTGTCCATGCATGCATGTGTTCATATGTGGGTGTGTCATGTACTTGCATACCTAATAATATTATTGTGGTTGCTCGAGTTGATCTGTTCTGTACTTGTAGGTATGTCCATGTTATCCCACTGAAATGAGGGAATTCCCCTCGGTTCTCATGGATCTGCTGAGAAAGTTTGCGTCAATCATGGAACCCGAGATGAGACTGGTACGTTATCAATGGTGTACAGAGTGCGCCCTGCTACATCATGGATGTAGAATGCATGTTCTACAACATGTACTGTACATGTACATGAATTATCACTACCATTGTATGTACATAAACTACATACTACACTGGTTCACTACTGTTGTACATGTACACTAGTTCACTACTGTTGTACATGTATTGTGCATGACTGAAGTTGTACATGTATTATACATGTACTGTACATAAATTGGACGTCACTACTATTGTATGTACATATATACATACTACACTACATTGCTACTGTTGTACATGCACTGTACATGACTAAGTTGTACATACATTGTACATGTATTGTACATAGTGCTTTTGTACGACATGTATTAGTGCATCTATTGGGCTATGTCGTGCCAGTAATGGCTCCATTCCAGTTAAACCACTGGAATTTATCTTGCAAATGGATCCTCTGTAACTTGTTTCATCTTCTCTTCTCAGTCTCTCTGTCGATCTCTTGTGGTGCTGAGGTCAAAGGATGTGGTTGATGCTGTGGAGTGAGTCATAATTCTTCACATCATGTACATGTGTAGCTGCATTATTCTGTGCATGTGTGGAGTACGCATGAATGTGATGTGATGTCTTTTTGCAGTGTGTTGGAGCTGTTCTTTGAGTTATTCAGAGTACAGGATAAACTATTACGAAAGGTGTGTATAGGTGTGTGTGTGTGTGTGTGTGTGTGTGTGTGTGTGTGTGTGTGTGTGTGTGTGTGATGTATCCAATTTATATACCTGAGACTATTGATATATAGCAGCATTACAACAACTACTGTATAGATGCCTACTGTATGTACATTTTCATCTTTAATCTACATTTGTAGACTTTATATGTTTTTATTGTGAGTGATTTGAAGAGGGTAAACACAAAACACAGAAACAATAAAGTCAATAAGGTTAGTTCACTGCCAGATGTCCAGTGCACCCTATGAATACACACATATTTATGCACGTACAAACAGACACACATGTGCACACACAAACACACACACACACATGCAGGCACACACACACGCACGCACGCACGCACGCACGCACGCACACACACACACACGCACACACACACACACACACAAACACACACACACACACACACACACACACACACACACGATCCATTCTTATAGACTCTTCAGAATTTCATGTTCAAAATGGTCAAAGACAGTAGTCCAGTGGCCGCTAAGCTATCATTGGTGAGTATATCTGTTATTTTAATGTATTGTATGCATATTGTAAACACCAACATATTGTATACTTGCTAATTATCTACTTTAGTACATATAATATTATATATATACACATGTTTTGTATATTACAGGATGTTATGATTGAACTGTACCACAAACATATTTGGAACGATCCAAAGACAGTTAATGTCGTTGTGACGGCTTGCTTCTCCCCGATCACCAAGATCATGGTGGCTGCAATAGTGTTCTTCCTGGGCAAGGGGGAAGACGAGGACCAAGGCAAGGATTCCAGTGACTCTGATGATGATGAGGTATGGAATGGAGGCCTTTTGCTGCAGTGTATGCGGTGTTGTGGTGTGCTACTTGTGTGGTGTCTATTAATCCCCACACCAGCCCGAGGCTGAAACTGTCAAGAAACTGCTTTTGTCAAAGAGAGTTTCAAAGAAGACAAAATACAAGCACAAGAAGACAGAGAGAGCCTTAGCAGTCTTGAAAGTGTGTGTGTGTGTGTGTGTGTGTGTGTGTGTTGTATCTGTACAGGTTCATGCATGCATGTTTTGTGTATGTTAATATGTAGTATTTGCATGTATCATGTGATCCCGTTGTATGTACTTCCTACTTGTTACAATCCTTGCATATGTGTGTGCTATGCTAGGTGTACACCGTGTTTGTAAGTCATCTTTAGCATTTTTCTCTCCAGAAACACAAAAAGAAGAAAAAAGGCAAAGAGCCCGTGTTTTCTGGATTGCATCTCATCAATGATCCTCAAGGTTTGTGTTGGAGGGTGTGTCCCAATGGGTGTGGTTCTATGGTGGAGTGGACCCCACATGTTTGCGTAGTGAGTGTGAGTATGCTCAAAAGAAAAAACTCTGTACTTGTACAGTATGTTTTAATAGATCGAGTGGGTGTGGTCATGTTGTGTGAATGGACGTGGTCCAGTTGTGTGAGTGGGCGTGGTCCCATTGTGTGAATGGGTGTGGTCCAATTATGTCAGTGGGTGTGTTCCTGTTGTGTGAATGGGTGTGATCCTGTTGTGTGAATGGGTGTGATCCTGTTGTGTGAATGGGTGTGATCCTGTTGTGTGAATGGGTGTGGTCCAATTGTGTCAGTGGGTGTGATCCTGTTGTGTGAATGGGTGTGGTCCAATTGTGTCAGTGGGTGTGTTCCTGTTGTGTGAATGGGTGTGATCCTGTTGTGTGAATGGGTGTGATCCTGTGGGTGTACATATGTATGTTAATGGCAAAATTTGGTATGATCCTATTAATGGGTCTGTCAAGTGTGGGTGTAATCCTCAATATTGTACGTATGAGCCAATGATGTCAGTGGGTGTGGTCCCATGCTTGTGTTGAGCGGGATGGGTGTGGCTTCGTGATAAAAGGTATTTCTGACAACTTATCACCCCACAAAATCCATCTGTGCAGATTTTGCAGAGAAATTGTTCAAACGTTTGGAAAGATCAAAGGAAAAATTTGAAGTGAAACTTTTAATGATGAATTTGATATCAAAGCTGATTGGAGTGCATCAGGTATCATTCATGGTGTAATTCATTGTATTTTCTTGATATAATTGTGTGCTCCAAACTCATGGTATACCTGGCTGTGTACTATGTGTGATTACGAGTATACAGTACATACAGTACGTGGATATATGTGATTATACCATGTACCTATGTACGTACGTACATTATACGGTACATAGGTACATACGTACATTGAATTATACGTATAAACACAGATATGTGTGATTCAGCCATGCAGATATGTGTGTGTGACTGTGTACGTATCCGCCTGTATGTATACACCTTTTGTTCCCACTAAGCCACAACATGAGCATGGCTTCATATGTCAACTGGACAATTTCCCCGATACCACTCCATGCTCGTTTGTTCCATGCAAGAACTTGACAGGAAGGGGATTTAAAGGGAAATCCCAAGGAGAAGCCCTATTATCTCCCTGTATAGAATCTTGCATACAGAAACTGCTGTTTCCAATGTATTTGTTCAGTGTATTCAGAACTTTTGATAGATCTACATATGCACGTACATATGTATGTATTTTCAAAGTGTTTTACTTGTGATGTCTCTTGTTGGATCTCACAGCTTTTTGTGTTCAACTTTTATCCTTTCTTGCAACGATACCTACAACCTCACCAAAAAGGTATGTTTCTTGGTACACATACTCATTCAAGATCTGCGGTATCTAATATGTGGTACACATTTGCGTGCATACACACACACACGGAAATGCACACACATGCACGCACACATGAACACACACAAACACA
>OZ026555.1:4134794-4154794 GCA_964020155.1 Chondrilla cf. caribensis | reverse complement strand
CTGTGTATGTATACTATTATGTTTATGTATAATATAATCGCACATGTATGTATGTCTATTCTGCAATAGTAACATTACCATAATATATACATATAATATTATACATACAAAGGATTCCTATCTACACATTGGTGTATAATAGTGATGCCATATGTATGTGCTGTATGTATGTAATATGTATGTATGTACCATCTGGGTTGTATTGTCTGAACAAATGTCTATATCTGTTTGTTTAGTTGTTGCACCTCAGAAAGTCTCAGGATGGTGGTGACATCTGTGATGATGGTAATTTAGATGAGAGCGAAGATGAAGGAGAGGATAAAGGTAGTGAAGGTGATAGTGGTGATGTAAGTGGAGGTGAAGATTGTGATGACGAATATCTCAGTGATGATGGTGACAGTGGTGAACATGTTAGTGGAGGTGAGGATGATGGTGATGGAAGTGACAGTGGTGAAGAAGAGACAAGCAGTAGGAAGAGTGATGTGGATGAACAGGAATTAGACGGGAATGGATCACTTGATAGGTTAGAAGGTACCAATGATGAGAAGCGTGATAGAGTTGATGTCGAGGAAAGTGGGAAATTAGCATCAAATTTTGGGGACATTAATAGTGATGATGGTAGTGACAATGATGATGATGCTGCTGATGATGATGATTTTGATGGTGATGATGATGATGATGATGATGATGATGATAGTGGAAGGGATGCTGATAGTGTTGATGACCGTGACCAATTTAGAGAGCATGATAATAAACAAATACCATCCAATAGCACAAATGACAGCAAAGGAAAGGAAACACCAAGGAAAGGTCGCAAGCAGCCAATCAGTAAAGATCTGGCCAAAGTGAGTAAAGAGCCTACCTTTTATTATAATGTACTTGTTGGTAGCTATAACTGTCCGTGTAAACTGCTTGTATGTTTTGTTATATGCATATGTGTACAAGGAACATGGGCCATGTATGTACATGTATCTGTGTACTATGTATGTGTTATGTCTGTATTATGTAGTATGTTGTGTGGGCAGATCAGAGTGCAGTGTGCAAATATCTGTGCTACTGTAATTGCACACTTGTTATTGTTATTAAAATTTGTCAATTAATTGCCTAGCAACTCATTGGTGGTTATGAAAACAGGTGAGAGTTAGTATGCAATTATATTACAGTGGAACCTCTATTAAAGGACTCTCCCAATAAAGAACACCATAGAAAATACCTCCCTATAAAGGACACTTTCTTAGACCCCAAAAATGAACTTTCCTATAGCGTTAATACATTTTTCACCTCTGAAGAGTGGACAACCTCTCTACAGTGGACAAATTGGCTAGTCCCAATGTGTCCTTTATAGAGAGGTTCCACTGTACATACAATAAGATGGAACTACATACATATATACACACATGTAGCAGCATATCACATCATTTTAATGTGTTTACTGCAGTTTTGAGGGCAGTGGACAAAAACGTGTGCATGTGTGAAGTACATGAACACACATAAGTACATTTTGGAGTTTGCATGTTCTTTGCTTCTTGTGGTACGTTCCATTAGGAAATAATTGACAGGAACATTGAAGAAAGGAAGGAATTAGCAGCTACGGTCTGTCAGACAAGGGTAAGTGTTGCTCCAACACATGGATCCTTCATGCTGATTCAACTTCATTTTGTTGGATGGTCTTCTTTTCCAGTTCTTGACCGAAGAAGACTTCAAAAATATTCGTCTCAGACAGCTGTCTCAGAAGCTGGAACCCTCAAAGTCACGGAAGAGAAAGGCACAGGAGATTTTAGAAGAAGACTTGGTCGATCAAGTTGAAGATGAAAAGTGAGAGACTAGACTACACTTTTCTCTGCTCATCACAGAATCTTTAACCTGTACTGATAGCGAGTATTGAGTGTCAAACTGTATGAGCATCGTATTACTTTGTTGTATGTTTGTGTTGCATGGCATATGCATCCTTTAGGGGTGAGTTTGTGACCCTTCGAGACATAGCTTTCGTGCACAAGAAGAAGAAGCTCACGAGAGAAGAAAGACTGGAACAGATCAAGGTGGGTTTGGACTCACAGTAATAAAATATCCATTTTGTCTACACAGTATGCACTGTACACCGTACTCATTGCTACCTCAGATACTGTATGGCTACTTGTCCAATCTTCGGAGAGCATGCATGTATTTACTGAATACCAGTGAATAGTGTCCTCCCGTATGGAATTCAATTAATGTCCTCCCGTATGGTGTACTCCTGTATGGTGTACTCCCGTATGGCGTTCTCCTGTGTGATGTCCTTCTGGTGTGTTTGTGTCCTTCCTTCAGAGTGGACGGCAAGGGAGGGAGACGTATGGATTCAAGAAGAGGAGGCTAAATCCTCATGCAAGCACCACCAACCAGGTTGGTTGGTATGATCTTCATTGTAGTTGGTAGCCTTGTAACATGCCAATATGTTGTGTTTACATATTCTGCAAACACCTCAAGACGAATTCCCTGTGTGTGTAAAACAGAGCAATCTTGGCAGTTTTGAGTTCATATGCTTCTAGAAGTTCATGCTGTGTTGTTTACTTAAACATGGTATGTTTTTTTCAGTTGTTATCATCATAATTATTTCAATTCACTTTGTAGGAAAAGGCAAAAAAGAAAGCTTTTTCGATGATTATTCAAAAAAAGAATATCAAGCGTAAGCAGAAACGTTCATTTCGAGAGAAACAGGTACAGCTTGTATACAGTAATGAGATAATTGATCGGTAGTTGCAATTTATAATTGATTAATGATTAATTCTTTTAATTTGATACAGATTGCTTTGCGAAATTCTTTGATAAAGCGACAGAAGAGCAAGAGATGATGATGAACATAATTATACGTCATTCATATTATAATCTCAACACATGCAACATTTTATTTGCCTTATTGAACAATAATAATTGTACATTACTAATTTTGTGATTTATCCCAATTCTTTTTTATTTAGCTAGTAATATTATTACACTGCATCTTGAATCATTTATAATATATTAATTATAATATACTGTATTATTATTATTACGCATGCATAATATAAATATTATTGCAGTTTGGGACAGGTACTGGGCAGCCTTTGGTGACCAGCAACAGGATGATCAAATCACCTGAGTGATCACCACATGCAAGGTGTATTACACTTATATTGAAATGTAATACATACAAATGTATAGTTCTATGTGCCATATGGACACCTGAGAGAATTTTCATCAGCAACAAAACCTATCATTTTTGCTATCAAAAGGATCATATTAGTTCCAGGAGTGTGTCCGTGCATTCGTATTAGATCTATGATGCATTATGTGCACACAGGAGAGGTCATGGTGACAAGCATAAAAATTGACAGTTTTTGGCTTGTCACCACGAGGCCCATAGCACACCCAAAACGCTTTGAATGTAGTTGGAGTTACAGGCCACCTATTGAGATGGGAATTGTTACAGAAGTTAATTCACGTTCCCAACTAGGTCTGCCTAAAATATCAAGTTGACACGCCCCCTCCCCATAAGCTATGCAAAAAGGTGCTTAATGTTTTCTCTCCTATACTCTCCCATACATTGAAAAATTATTAAGCACCTTCCAATGTAGCTGGAGTTACAGGCCACCTATTGAGATGGGAATTGTTTCAGAAGTTAGTTCACGTCCCCAACTAGGTCTGTCTAAAATATCAAGTTGACACGCCCCCTCCCCCATGAGCTATGCAAAAAGGTGCTTAACGTTTTCTCTCTTATACTCCCCCATGCATTGAAAAAATGTTAAGCACCTTCCAATGTAGCTGGAGTTACGAGCCACCTATTGAGATGGGAATTGCTTAAGAAGTTAGTTCACATCCCCAACTAGGTCTGTCTAAAATATCACGTTGATACGCCCCCTTCCCCACGAGCTATGCAAAAAGGTGCTTAACATTTTCTCTCCTATACTCTCCCATACATTGAAAAAATGTTAAGCACCTTTGAATGTAGCTGGAGTTACAAGCCACCTATTGAGATGGGAATTATTTCACAAGTTAGTTCAAGTTTCCAACTAGGTCTGCCTAAAATATCAAGTTGACATGCCCCCTCACTCATGAGCTATACAAAAAGGTGCTTAACGTTTTCTCTCCTATACTCTGTCATACATTGAAAAAAAATTAAGCACTTTTCAATGTAGCTGGGGTTACATGTCACCTATTGAGATGGGAATTGTTTCAGAAGTTCGCTGACATCCCTAGCTAGGTTGTCTAAAATTTCAAGTTGACACACTCCCTCCCTCATGAGCTATGCAAAAAGGTGCTTAACGTTTTCTCTCCTATACTCTCCCATACATTGAAAAAATATTAAGCACCTTCCAATGTAGCTGGAGTTACGAGCCACCTATTGAGATGGGAATTGCTTAAGAAGTTAGTTCACATCCCCAACTAGGTCTGCCTAAAATATCAAGTTGACACGCCCCCTCCCCCATGAGCTATACAAAAAGGTGCTTAACGTTTTCTCTCCTATACTCTCCCATACATTGAAAAAATATTAAGCACCTTCCAATGTAGCTGGAGTTACAGGCCACCTATTGAGATGGGAATTGTTTCAGAAGTTAGTTCACGTCCCCAACTAGGTCTGTCTAAAATATCACGTTGACACGCCCCCTCCCCCATGAGCTATGCAAAAGGTGCTTAGCGTTTTCTCTCTTATACTCCCCCATGCATTGAAAAAATGTTAAGCACCTTCCAATGTAGCTGGAGTTACGAGCCACCTATTGAGATGGGAATTGTTTAAGAAGTTAGTTCACGTCCCCAACTAGGTCTGCCTGAAATATCACGTTGACACGCCCCCTTCCCCACGAGCTATGCAAAAAGGTGCTTAATTAATGTTTACTCTCCTATACTCTCCCATACATTGAAAAAATTAAGCACCTTCCAATGTAGCTGGAGTTACGAGTAACCTATTGAGATGGGAATTGTTTCACAAGTTAGTTCAAGTCAACAGCTAGGTCTGTGAGAAATATTACGCTGACACGTCTTCTCCCCAATGAGCTATGCAAAAAGGTGCTTAACGTTTTCTCTCCTATACTCTCCCATACATTGAAAAATTGTTAAGCAACTTCCAATGTAGCTGGAGTTACGAGCCACCTATTGAGATGGGAATTGTTTTACAAGTTAGTTCATGTCTCCAGCTAGATCTATCTAAAATATCAAGTTGACACGCCCCCTCCCCCATGAGCTATGCAAAAAGGTGCTTAACGTTTTCTCTCCTATACATTGAAAAAATGTTAAACACCTTCCAATGTAGCTGGAGTTACAAGCCACCTATTGAGATGGGAATTGTTTCACAAGTTAGTTCACATCCCCAGCTAGGTCTGTGAGAAATATCATGTTGACACGCCCCCTCCCCCATGAGCTATGCAAAAAGGTAGTTAGTGTTTTCTCTCCTATACTCTCCCATACATTGAAATAATATTAAGGACCTCCGAATGTAGCTGGGGTTACGGGTTTGCTACTGAGATGGGAATTGCTTCATAAATTAGTTCATGTCCCTAGCTTGGTCTGTCTAGAATATCACGCTAATATGCCTCCTAACTAAGCTAAGCACCTCTGAATTTAGCTGGTGTTACGGGGGGTTAGCTATGGAGATGGGTATTGTTTCAAACGTTTATTCATGTCCCCAGCTAGGTCTGTCTATAATATCAAATTAACATGCCCCCTCCCCCATGAGCTATACAAAACAGTGCTTAGAATTTTCTCTCCCATACTCTCCCATACATTGAAAAATTATTAAGCACCTCCGAATGTAGCTGATGTTATGGGTAAGCTATGGAGATGGGAATTGTTTCAGAAATTAGTTAACGTCCCCAGCTATGTCTGTCTGAAATATGAAGTTGTCACACTCCCTCCCCTAAGAGCTATGCAAAAAGGTGCTTAGCATTTTCTCTCCTATACTCTCCCATACATTAATTATTTAAGCACCTCCGAATGTAGCTGATGTTACGGGTTAGCTACAGAGATGGGATTTGTTTCAGAAATTAGTTAACGTCCCCAGTTAGGTCAATCTAAAATATCAAGTTGACGCACTCCCTCCCCTATGAGCTATACAACAAGGTGCTTAGCGTTTTCTCTCCTATAATACTAATAGGTCACCCCAGTTACATTCGGAGGTGCTTAATAGTTTTTTCATGTATGGGAGAGTAATGTAATTTTGCAATTGTTCAGAAGTACCATCTTTAATCCTTTTTATATGTAACCATCCAAACAATACATTGTCAACTATATATTATATTATTCGGATTCACTTATATAAAATTATCCAATCTTCGCAAGGCACCCATTGATGAGGTACATGCATGTGCTAGTGCTGGTTATAAGTAAATCATGCAATATTATATAATGATTGTATTGTTACATATAGCATGCAATGTCATTTCATTCTTATTTATTAATGCACATACAGTGTATGTCAAGCATTCAAATTTATAACAATTAGTACAGATTCAAGGAAACAGTCATGCTTTATAATATGATATACATAAGATAAATAAAAATAATAAAAAGATAACATGTATATAAAATATCTATATTTGAATCGAAGTCCGATATATAACTGTTGCACATCTTCTATGTCCTCTCATTGAAACTTGCACCTCTCTCTGCCACACTTTACGTGTGCCCAGGGCATCCGACGTGGACGGGGAGGTGCTTCATGCCCCGCGGCCGAGGAGAACATGCCACTTGCCACCACGCCTCAGCTGTTGATGTCATCTCACGTGTAGTCAAAATTAAGCCGTCATCCCATGGTATAGGGTGGTGGACTGGCTTCTCGGGAGGTCCAGATTTCAGAGCCGTGATCTTTTACGTCTGGCGCACCGAGTATCACGGGCGCCAGTCACCGATGTGGTCCTTTGTGACTTGATAGCTTCATGAGCCCGGAGACCCAAGAATCACGGATTTACCACCAATCCACGAACCAGAAGACAGAGATGAACTGACTTCACATCGGTAATCATCAGATTCAGGCCGGCAGGACACACATCAAACAGCGCAGCAGCTTCCTCAGCACGATGACAAGAGACTCCCCGGTAGGGCCCAAATCCTAAACTAGTGTAGCATGTCTGGACCCTACAGTGCCGCGCGTGCGCATACTGTATGCATAGGAGGGTGTGTGCAAGGCGCAGTGTATGCATAGTAAAGTGTATGCAACGTAAAGGTTATAATAAATGGCACGGCCTAACTTACGTGCGCCCGAAGGCAATAATAAAGGGAAAAGGGTGGTGAGCAGAGAGCCGTGTGGTTCCGACAACATAGCCTTCGTAGGAATCTACTTACAGGACCCCTAGGGGAGACTAGCCGACCATGATCCCAGGCACCGCCCGCCTCCGAAGAGGACGGACGCCCAAACCTCGTCCGAGAACACTCGAGAGACCCGACGACTCACAGGAGACCGGGACGTGTGAACTCCATGCGTGATCTAACAGCGAACCGAAGAAGGAGAGGGTAGAACAGCTAACCACGCTTGCGCTCGGGGCACCCCCTCCAATTCGAATCCTCCAGCATCTGCAGCTTCCCCAACACGGATCTACTCACAAAGAAAATGGACGCGACGTGATCTTTTATAGAGGTTCGTACTTCGGCGATTCCCAAACGATGAATATTGATTTGACGGTACTGTGTGATGTTGTGTCAGACCCTAGGCGCCAGCAATACGTATACCAGACACATGACCTAGTCATGATTGTCACTTTGTCACAACAATGCTACGAACACAAAACAAACATGTTCCAATTTCAAAATAAACATGTTCCAAACTATAAACATACATGTTCCAAACTTCAAACAAACATGTTCCAAACTGTAAACTAACATTTCTATGTGTGTATATGGATGTGCATGTGTGTGTGTGTTCTGTATGGATGTATGCATGTGTATGTGCTGTTAGATGTGCATGTCCATGTACATGTGTGTTGTGTGGGAGATGTGTGTGTGTGTGTGTGTGTGTGTGTGTGTGTGTGTGTGTGTGTGTGTGTGTGTGTGTGTGTGTGTGTGTGTGTACGTGCGTGCATGCCTGCCTGCCTGCCTGCCTGCCTGCATTCGTGTGTTCCTGAATGTGTGTGTATGGCACATCCTACTATGATCCATCACATGGATACTGGTGGATCCAAGGTGACCAGTAATAAATTTAACATTATCTAGCTATTCACCACCAGCTCCATAGTAGATGCAGGAGGGTGTACATGCATCAGTATTTGTGTTATTAAGTTTGATATGTACACTGGGCAGCTCAAGGTATGATTGAAAGGTATGATTATATTGCAGAATGTCAATGTTTTTTCTTTCATCCTATATGCTTCAATTCTATAGGTGTCTATTCTAGTAGCACATAGTGCAAAGCCTTATGCAAGATGTAGTTGCTCAAGTTTCTTATATTAAGCATGTGGCAATCCTAGATCAATATGATCTCTCTGCATATACACATGTGAAAGCATTGAACTGATGACCATCATTAAATGCCACGAAATGATGTTTATAAATGTCTACGCTATAGCATACATTTCACTATCACTGACTCCATTTGGTGAATCACCATACATATGTATGCATGATATATGTGTGTGAGTGCATGTATGCACATGTGTGTACATATGGATGCATGTGTGTGTACATACATTTTTCGTTATAATACTATTATGTAGCCGAAGTATCATAATTTGGAGCAATTTTTTTAAATTTGGTGCAGTGGACCTCTTGGCAAAGCAGCACAAGGGAACCTCTTTTTGCAATTGAAGTGGACCATGTATGAATCTGCAGCTACAGTGTGACATTCTAATAAATTTATATCGGCAATGCTTCATTATACCTGATTGTATCATGTCAATTTACTGTTAAACATGATCTATTATTATCACTTTCTGCATAATACACAACTTGCACACCTACTATAAGAGTACTCACTGTATGATATAATTTGATGTTGATAACAACCAGTAAATGTCCAATAATTACATAAAATTATAATGACTTGGCAATGCTTACCATAATGTAATACGAAATGTCAATACTAGATACTGTTACATCAGTTTTCAGTACAATTACAATAACTCATTTCACCATTTCTATTCAATTCTGTGTGTTAACCGGCATGCCCTTGATCTTGACTGGTTGAGTTTATGCCATTTAGCTTGGCCTCAACTGTATGTATCTGGGGTAGGGGGCATGTCAACTTGAAATTTAGACACACCTAGGTGGGTATATAAACTAACTTCTGAAACAATTTTCATCTCAATAGGTGACAATGTATAGGAGAGTATAGGAGAGAAAACGCTAAGCACCTTTTTTCATAGCTCATGGGTGAGGGTGTGTGTCAACGTCATATTGTAGACACACCTAGCTGGGTATGTGAACTAACTTCTGAAACAATTCCCATCTCAATAGGTGGCCTGTAACCTCAGGTACATTTGGAGGTGCTTAATGTTTGTACAATGTATGAGAGAGTATGGGAGAGAAAACTCTAAGCACCTTTTTGCTTAAATAATTGGTGAGGGGGCATGTGAACTTGATATTTTAAACAGACCTAGCTGGGTATGTAAACTAACTTCTGAAACAATTCCAATCTCAATAGGTGGCCCCTTCCCCAGCTAAGTAGATCTGAAATATCCAGTTTACACGCCCCCTCCCCCATGAGCTATGCGAAAAGGTGCTTAGCATTTTCTCTCCTATACTATCCCATACATTGGAAAAATAGTAAACACCTCCGAATGTAGCTGGAATTACGGACCACATATTGAGATGGGGATTGTTTCACAAGTTAGTTCACATCCCCAGCTAGGTAGGTCTGAAATATCACGTTTACACGCCCCCTCCCCCATGAGCTATGCAAAAAGGTGCTTAGCTTTTTCTCTCCTACACCATTCCATACATTGGAAAAATATTAATAACCTCCGAATGTAGATGGGGTTACAGACCACCTATTGAAATGGGAATTGTTTCACAAGTTAGCTTACATCCCCAGCTTGGTCTGTCTATACAATGAAGTTGACACGCCCCCTACCCCATGACATATATGCAAAAAGGTGCTTAGTGTTTACTCTCCTATACTATTCCATACATTGGAAAAATAGCAAGCACCTCCGAATGTAGATGGGGTTACGGACCACCTATTAAGATGGGAATTGTTTCCCAAGTTAGCTTACATCCCCAGCTAGGTCTGTCTAAAATATCAAGTTGACACGCCCCCTCCCCCATGAGCTATGCAAAAAGGTGCTTAGTGTTTTCTCTCCTATAGTATCCCATACTTTGGAAAAATAGCAAGCACCTCCGAATGTAGATAGGGTTACGAGCCATCTATTGAGATGGGAATTGTTTCACAAGTTAGCTTACATCCCCAGCTAGGTCTGTTTGAAATATCACATTAACACGCTCCCTCCCCCATGAGCTATGCAAAAAGGTGCTTAGTGTTTTCTCTCCTATACTCTCCCATACATTGAAATAATATTAAGCACCTCCGAATGTAGCTGGGGTTACGAGCCATCTATTGAGATGGGAATTGTTTTACAAGTTAGTTCACGTCTCCAACTAGGTCTGCCTAAAATATCACGTTGATACGCCCCCTCCCCCATGAGCTATGCAAAAAGGTGCTTATTGTTTTCTCTCCTATACTCTTTCATACATTGAAAAAATGTTAAGCACCTTCCAATGTAGCTGGGGTTACGAGCCACCTATTGAGATGGGAATTGTTTCACAAGTTAGTTCACGTCTCCAGCTAGATCTATCTAAAATATCAAGTTGACACGCCCCCTCCCCCATGAGCTATGCAAAAAGGTGCTTATTGTTTTCTCTCCTATACTCCCCATACATTGAAAAAATGTTAATCACCTTTGAATGTAGCTGGAGTTACAAGCCACCTATTGAGATGGGAATTGTTTCAAAAGTTAGTTCAAGTCAACAGCTAGGTCTGTGAGAAATATTATGTTGACACGCCCCCTCCCCCATGAGCTATGCAAAAAGGTGCTTAACGTATTCTCTCCTATACTCTTTCATACATTGAAAAATGTTAAGCACCTTCCAATGTAGCTGGGGTTACGAGCCACCTATTGAGATGGGAATTGTTTCACAAGTTAGTTCACGTCTCCAGCTAGATCTATCTAAAATATCAAGTTGACACGCCCCCTCCCCCATGAGCTATGCAAAAAGGTGCTTAGTGTTTTCTCTCCTATACTCCCCATACATTGAAAAAGTGTTAAGCACCTTCCAATGTAACTGGAGTAACAGGCCACCTATTGAGATGGGAATTGTTTCACAAGTTAGTTCACGTCCCCAACTAGGTCTGCCTGAAATATCACGTTGACACGCCCCCTCCCCCATGAGCTATGCAAAACGGTGCTTATTGTTTTTTCTCTTATACTCTCCCATACATTGAAAAATATTTGTCACCTTTGAATGTAGCTGGAGTTACGGGCCATCTATTGAGATGGGAATTGATTCACAAGTTAGTTCACGTCCACAGCTAGGTCTGTCTAAAATATCAAATTGACATGCCCCTTCCCATGAGATATGAAAAAAAGGTGCTTAGCGTGTTGCCTCCTATACTCTCCCTTACATTGAAAAAAAATTATTATTATTATTATTGTAATACGCCTTGTGGTGATCACTCAGGTGATTTGACATCACGTTGCTGGTCACCAAAGGCTGCCCAGTACCTGTCCCAAACTCACCAACACAATTTCGGGTGCATGCAAACTGTCCTGGGTGTGCTATGGGCCTCGTGGTGACAAGCCAAAAAATGTCAATTTTTATGCTTGTCACCACGACCTCTTCTGTGTGCACATAATGCATCATAGATCTAATACGAATGCACGGACACACTCGTGGAACTAATACGGTCCGTTTGTTAACAAAAATGATAGGTTTTGTTGCTGATGAAAATTCTCTCAGGTGTCCATATGGTACATAGAACTATACATTTGTGTGCACATTTAAAAATTAGTGTAATACACCTTGTGGTGATATCTCAGGTGATTTGTCATCACGTTGCTGGTCACCAAGGGCTGCCCAGTACCTGTCTCAAACTCACCAATTTCAGACGCATGCAAACCGTCCTGGGTGTGCTATGGGCCTCGTGGTGACAAGGCAAAAAATGTCAATTTTTATGCTTGTCACCACGACCTCTCCTGTGTGCACATAATGCATCACAGATCTAATACGAATGCACGGACACACTCCTGGAACTAATACGGTCTTTTTGATAGCAAAAATGATAGGTTTTGTTGCTGTTGAAAATTCTACCAGGTGTCCATATGGCACATAGCATTATACATTTGTATGTACATTTCAATATAAGTGTAATACACCTTGTGGTGATAACTCAGGTGATTTGACATCACATTGCTGATCACCAAGGGCTGCCCAGTACCTGTCCCAAACTCACCAACACAATTTCGGATGCATGCAAACTGTCCTGGGTGTGCTATGGGCCTCGTGGTGACAAGCCAAAAAATGTCAATTTTTATGCTTGTCACCACGACCTCTCCTGTGTGTACATAATGCATCATAGATCTAATACGAATGCACGGACACACTCCTGGAACTAATAGGGTCCTTTTGATAACAAAAATGATAGATTTTGTTGCTGATGAAAATTCTCTCAGGTGTCCATATCGTACATAGAACTATACATTTGTATGTACATTTCAATTTAAGTGTAATACACCTTGTGGTGATATCTCAGGTGATTTGACATCACGTTGCTGGTCACCAAAGGCTGCCCAGTACCTGTCCCAAACTCACCAACACAATTTTGGATGCATGCAAACCGTTTTGGGTGTGCTATGGGCCTCGTGGTGACAAGCCAAAACATGTCAATTTTTATGCTTGTCACCACGACCTCTCCTGTGTGCACATAATGCATCATAGATCTAATACGAATGCACGGACACACTCCTGGAACTAATACGGTCCTTTTGATAGCAAAAATGATAGGTTTTGTTGCTGTTGAAAATTCTGCCAGGTGTCCATATGGTACATAACATGATACATTTGTATGTACATTTCAATATAAGTGTAATACACCTTGTGGTGATAACTCAGGTGATTTGACATCACATTGCTGATCACCAAGGGCTGCCCAGTACCTGTCCCAACCTCACCAACACAATTTCGGATGCATGCAAACTGTCCTGGGTGTGCTATGGGCCTCGTGGTGACAAGCCAAAAAATGTCAATTTTTATGCTTGTCACCACGACCTCTCCTGTGTGTACATAATGCATCATAGATCTAATACGAATGCACGGACACACTCCTGGAACTAATAGGGTCCTTTTGATAACAAAAATGATAGATTTTGTTGCTGATGAAAATTCTCTCAGGTGTCCATATTGCACATAGAACTATACATTTGTATGTACATTTCAATTTAAGTGTAATACACCTTGTGGTGATATCTCAGGTGATTTGACATCACGTTGCTGGTCACCAAAGGCTGCCCAGTACCTGTCCCAAACTCACCAACACAATTTGGGATGCATGCAAGCTGTCCTGGGTGTGCTATGGGCCTCGTGGTGACAAGCCAAAAAATGTCAATTTTTATGCTTGTCACCACGACCTCTCCTGTGTGTACATAATGCATCATAGATCTAATACGAATGCACGGACACACTCCTGGAACTAATAGGGTCCTTTTGATAACAAAAATGATAGATTTTGTTGCTGTTGAAAATTCTCTCAGGTGTCCATATCGTACATAGTACTATACATTTGTATGTACATTTCAATTTAAGTGTAATACACCTTGTGGTGATATCTCAGGTGATTTGACATCACGTTGCTGGTCACCAAAGGCTGCCCAGTACCTGTCCCAAACTCACCAACACAATTTGGGATGCATGCAAGCTGTCCTGGGTGTGCTATGGGCCTCGTGGTGACAAGCCAAAAAATGATAGGTTTTGTTGCTGATGAAAATTCTACCAGGTGTCCATATGGCACATAGCATTATACATTTGTATGTACATTTCAATATAAGTGTAATACACCTTGTGGTGATAACTCAGGTGATTTGACATCACGTTGCTGATCACCAAGGGCTGCCCAGTACCTGTCCCAAACTCACCAACACAATAATTATTGTGGATGCATGCAAACCATTTTTGGGTGTGCTATGGGCCTCGTGGTGACAAGCCAAAACATGTCAATTTTTATGCTTGTCACCACGACCTCTCCTGTGTGCACATAATGCATCATAGATCTGATACGAATGCACAGACACACTCCTGGAACTAATACGGTCCTTTTGATATATAGCAAAAATGATAGGTTTTGTTGCTGTTGAAAATTCTCTCAGGTGTCTATATCGTACATAGTACTATACATTTGTATGTACATTTCAATATAAATGTAATACACCTTGTGGTGATAACTCAGGTGATTTGACATCACGTTGCTGGTCACCAAGGGCTGCCCAGTGTCCATGCCAAACTCACCAACACAATTTGGGATGCATGCAAGCTGTCATAGGTGTGCTATGGGCCTCGTGGTGACAAGCCAAAAAATGTCAATTTTATGCTTGTCACCACGACCTCTCCTGTGTGCACATAATGCATCATAGATCTAATACGAATGCACGGACACACTCCTGGAACTAATACAATCCTTTTGATAGCAAAAATGATAGGTTTTATTGAGGATCAAAATTCTACCAGGTGTCCATATGGCACATAGCATTATATATTTGTATGTACATTTCAATATTATAAGTGTAATACACCTTGTGGTGATAACTCAGGTGATTTGACATCACGTTGCTGGTCACCAAGGGCTGCCCAGTACCTGTCCCAAACTCACCAACACAATAATTTATTGTGGATGCATGCAAACCATTTTTGGGTGTGCTATGGGCCTCGTGGTGACAAGCCAAAACATGTCAATTTTTATGCTTGTCACCACGACCTCTCCTGTGTGTACATAATGCATCATAGATCTAATACAAATGCACGGACACACTCCTGGAACTAATACGGTCCTTTTGATAGCAAAAATGATAGGTTTTGTTGCTGTTGAAAATTCTGCCAGGTGTCCATATGGTACATAACATGATACATTTGTATGTACATTTCAATATAAGTGTAATACACCTTGTGGTGATAACTCAGGTGATTTGACATCACATTGCTGATCACCAAGGGCTGCCCAGTACCTGTCCCAACCTCACCAACACAATTTCGGATGCATGCAAACTGTCCTGGGTGTGCTATGGGCCTCGTGGTGACAAGCCAAAAAATGTCAATTTTTATGCTTGTCACCACGACCTCTCCTGTGTGTACATAATGCATCATAGATCTAATACGAATGCACGGACACACTCCTGGAACTAATAGGGTCCTTTTGATAGCAAAAATGATAGATTTTGTTGCTGATGAAAATTCTCTCAGGTGTCCATATTGCACATAGAACTATACATTTGTATGTACATTTCAATTTAAGTGTAATACACCTTGTGGTGATATCTCAGGTGATTTGACATCACGTTGCTGGTCACCAAAGGCTGCCCAGTACCTGTCCCAAACTCACCAACACAATTTGGGATGCATGCAAGCTGTCCTGGGTGTGCTATGGGCCTCGTGGTGACAAGCCAAAAAATGTCAATTTTTATGCTTGTCACCACGACCTCTCCTGTGTGTACATAATGCATCATAGATCTAATACGAATGCACGGACACACTCCTGGAACTAATAGGGTCCTTTTGATAACAAAAATGATAGATTTTGTTGCTGTTGAAAATTCTCTCAGGTGTCCATATCGTACATAGTACTATACATTTGTATGTACATTTCAATATAAATGTAATACACCTTGTGGTGATAACTCAGGTGATTTGACATCACGTTGCTGGTCACCAAGGGCTGCCCAGTACCTGTCCCAAACTCACCAACACAATTTGGGATGCATGCAAACCGTTTTGGGTGTGCTATGGGCCTCATGGTGACAAGCCAAGAAATGTCAATTTTTATGCTTGTCACCACGACCTCTCCTGTGTGCACATAATGCATCATAGATCTAATACAAATGCACGGACACACTCCTGGAACTAATACAATCCTTTTGATAGCAAAAATGATAGGTTTTATTGAGGATCAAAATTCTACCAGGTGTCCATATGGCACATAGCATTATATATTTGTATGTACATTTCAATATTATAAGTGTAATACACCTTGTGGTGATAACTCAGGTGATTTGACATCACGTTGCTGGTCACCAAGGGCTGCCCAGTACCTGTCCCAAACTCACCAACACAATAATTATTGTGGATGCATGCAAACCATTTTTGGGTGTGCTATGGGCCTCGTGGTGACAAGCCAAAAAATGTCAATTTTATGCTTGTCACCACGACCTCTCCTGTGTGCACATAATGCATCATAGATTTGATACGAATGTACGGACACACTCCTGGAACTAATACGGTCCTTTTGATAGCAAAAATGATAGATTTTGTTGCTGATGAAAATTCTGCCAGGTGTCCATATGGTACATAGCACTATACATTTGAATGTACATTTCAAAATAAGTGTAATACGCCTTGTGGTGATATCTCAGGTGATTTGACATCACGCTGCTGGTCACCAATGGCTGCCCAGTGTCCGTGCCAACCTCACCAACACAATTTCGGATGCATGCAAACTGTCCTGGGTGTGCTATGGGCCTCGTGGTGACAAGCCGAAAAATGTCAATTTTTATGCTTGTCACCACGATGGAGAGGTCACATTTTCTTGCTGTTTACCATGCATCTCCTTGCATCTATCCATATTATGGAGACCACACATCTACTTAAAACCAACTACGTACATAGTTAACCATATTATAGCGCATTGTCTTTTATGGTGGAACACTGTAATAATAAAATGTCATATATACTATAATATATTATACATGTATTATATGTAGTCCAACTTGCTTAGTGAGTATATATATGTACCTTGAAGGGCACACTAAATCTGTACTTCTTATCAGAGGTACTTACTATCAGTACTGGTTGACATAGTGTACATAAACTAGGGACTGAGTGAGGTGTATGTACTAACCAGGAGTGTGTAGTAACCCAGGTACTCCCTAGATGTGTCCTTACCTACGAGGAAACATCATATCAATGCCCATATTTGAAGACCAGCCGAGTAAAATACATTATACAGTTCAACCTGCCTAGTAAGTACCTTGAAGGGCACACCAAATGTGAACTTCTTACCAGAGGTCCTTACTATCAGTACTGGTTGACATAGTGTACATAAACTAGGGACTGAGTGAGGTGTATGTACTAACCAGGAGTGTGTAGTAACCCTGATACTTACTAAGCAAGTTGCACTACATATTAATTTTATCATATATCTGTTTAGAGTTACAAGTAACTACATACAGCGAAATATTATTGCAAAAACCCTGTAAAAGTACCAAATTGCCCATTACATACAAAACTACGCATGCATGCAGTAATAATATGAAAATAACACATAAACATTCGACTACATCATGTGTTGTGGAGTCACTCATATCCACAGACATTACAGGTGTATATAATGTATGTATAGACGTGTACACACGTATGTATGTATGACATTGCATGTGTATACCTGTATGTACAACACACATTGTACTGGATGTATGCACACACACAGATCCTGAATACTAGATGTTCATTGTGATTTCAGCAGTGTCTGGCGAGGTGGCTGTAGTCGGAATGTTCTGGATGGCTAGAGTACACCTGAGGGTACCCCTCTTCACCATTGTCTTCAGGTTTTCAACTGAAGCCTCAACTCCTGGCCTGTCCTGATTGTAGTTGAGAGTGAAGGATAGCTGGAACAGAATGAACACAATTAGTACCAATGTAGCCGGTATATGTGAAAAGGGTCTTCAATAAATGTCACTTTAATGAAATTTATAGCTCCGTATATCTACAAAATGGCATTGTTTCTTTTTTGAAACTACAATTTTCTCATACAAAAAGACCAAATTTATGATATTCATACCACAAGACATTAGATATGTCTATTTTGAATATGTTTTACCTAAAATTGCAAATTCAAAGAAAATAAATGAAAATTCTTCAACATCCCCTACTCAAATGTATCTGTATTATAGTGTGAATGTGGGCCTTTTTACATGGATGGTAGTATATACATATACAGTGTACATACAACATACATATGTACATACATACGTACAATGCATATATATGTACATACAGTATACATACAATAATATATGTACGCACAATTTTGTATATAATATGGTAGATAATACGTATGTATACAAAATATATACAATAGACAAGTACAATTATAAATAAATATGTACAATATAAATACATCGTACAGTATATTGTATATACGTACATACAACACTAATATACGTATACACTCTATGGTATGTACACTTATTAGCAAAATCTGCAAATTATCAAAGAGAAAAACATATAAATTGCAATGTATGCATAGTTACCTTGGCCAACGTTCTAGCCATTGTATCTGTTCTGTTTATTATTTGGTACTTCAGTGAATCATCAATAAATGAATTACGGACTCTCTGCATTGGTACAGAAAATTAAGATGGTGTGCGTGTGTGTGTGTGCGTGCATGCGTGTGTGTGTGTGTGCGTGTGCGTGTGTGTGTGTGTGAGTGTGTGTGTGTGTGTGTGTGTTTGTGTGTGTGTGTGCGTGTGTGTGTGCGCGCGCGCGTGTGTGTGTGTGTGTGTGTGTGTGTGTGTGTGTGTGTGTGTGTGTGTATTGGATGTGTGTGTGTGTGTGTGTGTGTGTGTGTGTGTGTGTGTGTGCATGTGTGTGTGCGTGTGTGCGTGCATGCATGTGTATGCATTCACCAGGCTGATGAGATCAATAAGGTACTCTTCGATGAATGGATTGTTCACACGAGGAATGGAACAACCAAACCTTTCACACATGATCTGAGAAGAGGACAGAAAGTGTATGCATACAATGTATGTACGTTGCGTCACTATCATAAATACAAACATACACACATACATTTGCATGTATCTGTGATTGATTAGCATCAATACGTTAAAGAAATCATACACGTACACATATGTACGTACAGTACGTATGTGCACTTATCAATGCATAAGCTGGTAAATGGTATAAAATGCTGTCTCCCATGCGCCACAAACCTCATCCCTACAGCCATGCACATTGTACAGTATGCCACTATACAGTACATGCATCTCACCTGTACAACCACAGGTACGTACGTATGTACATGCATCTCATCAGTACAAACACACTGTACAGTATACATACATATTTCTCATCAAAACCACAATGTACAGTAGGTGTACGTACATGCATATGTACATTTCATCTGTACAACCACAATTTACAATATACCTCCCTACATCTGATCTGTACAACCACAATGTACAATACACCTCTATACATCTGATTTGTACAAACACACTGTAGTATACGTAAGTACGTATAACTCACTAGTAAGGCCACACTGTATACAGTATATGTACATCTAATCTGTACAGCCTCATTGTACAGTACACATTTCGGTTTTCCCATACAGAAATGAACAGAGTGCTGTCTGAAACTCACATTGACTTTTTCAGGAGCTCTTATGAACTGATCCAGACAGTCTGCTGACCCAGTAGCTGCATATAGCCAAAGAACATAATGATACCACTGACAAAGAGGTATGTGATCTGCAATATCAAAGGCTGGAGTGCTTTAAGACAATGAATGCTGTAAACATAATATGTACGTATGTAGTTCTCCACTCATTATACTTATATAACAGAATAGTTGGGCTAGCAGCCCCTGGGGCTGTGGTCCTCGGACCTGCCACCAGCTCCAGTAGAAAGTGGAATCTTGTCCCTCATGGAAGGCTATCATAGATCCACTGAGATACTGATTCCAAGATCATAATGAAAAATGAGATGCTTTTTTCTATGTATTTCAATATTGTTCTATTTATTATGTACTGGACATACACTTATAGGTACAATAGAATCCACAAGAGCTATTACACTCAACTGATTGAC